>PVJS01039555.1:0-18841 GCA_004027185.1 Glis glis
ACCGAAAAAAAAAAAAAAAAAGAAAGAAAAAAGAAAAAAGGAGACTGGATTGGTCGGGAGGATGAGACAGCGGAAACTTAAGAAGTGGAAGGAACAGAATAGGTCCAGACCAAATAGGGACGGGGCTTTGGGCCTGGAGAAGAAAGCTCAGCCCCCAGTTCCCAGAGTGGCCAGCAGGCGGCAGCACTAGGCCACCCGCCGAGCCCTGGGCCGGGGTGGTCGGGATCCAGGAGTTAATAGACTTAGCGAGTGCTGGGAGATGCTGCACGAAACGATGCAAGAGTTCACGTGTTTAATCCCCGTCATAGGTTTTACAGATAGGGAAATTGAGGACAGAAATGCTGCACCGCTTGCCCGAGGGCACAGAGAGGATGAGGGCAGAGATGAGATTCGAACCCAGGAAGGTCCTTAACCCAGGAGCCCACTGCCCCGGGTCCCCTTCCTCCTGCATCTGCATCCTCAGGCGCCTCTCCGCGCAAGTGGGAATCGCGAGATCTGCAGCGTGTCTTGGGGGGAGGAAGCCTAAGGGGAGCCCAGCCCTAAGCTGGGGCAGGCAGAGGGACTTAGCTGGAGCGGGAGCAGCGGTGGGGACCTGGAGACTGCAGAGGGTGACTTCAGGCAGCTGTCCCTCCCCTCAGCTGGACCCAGGCCCAGCCATGGAGGAGTCTTACATGTTTCTAGGCTACTCATGTTGAATGAATGGATAACTAAAGTATGGTCCATCATAAAGTGAAATATTAGTTGGCCATGAAAAGGAAAGCAGCACTGACGTGCTACAATGCGAATGAACCTTAAAGACATAATGTAGAGCGACAGAGCCAGACACAAAAGGCCACGTAGCCACAATGATCCCGTCGACTTGAAATGTCCAGAACAGGCAGATCCACAGAGACAGAGGTAGGTTAGTGGCTGCCAGGGGTTGAGGGAGTAAAGGGGGAGTGACTTACACACAGCGGGCTGTCTGTTATCTGTAGGTTTTGCATCTGCAGATTCAACAAACCCAGATGAAAAAATGAGTCTGTGCTGAAGATGTGCTTGCCCGCACATCTTTTTCTCTTTTTGTACCTGGGATTGAACCCAGGGGCATTCTACCCTTGAGCTACACCCCAGCCCTTTTTATTTTTTATTTTGAAACAGGGTCTTGCTAAGTTGCTGAGGGTCTTGGTAAGTTGCTAGGCTAGTCTCAAACCCATGATCCTTCTGTGTCAACTTCTCTAGTACTGGGATTAGTGCCACTGCACCTGGCTCACAGTTTCTTTCTTGTCATGCCTTAAAAATATAGTGTAACAGCCAGGCATGGTGGCGTACGCTTGTAATCCCAGTATTTGAGAGGCTGAGACCGGAGGATCCGGGTTCGCGGCTAGCCTCAGCTACTTAGTGAGGCCCTCCGCAACTTAGTGAGACCCTGTTTCAAAATAAAGAATAAAAATAGGGCCGGGGGTGTAGCATGGAGGTAGAATGCTCCTGGGTTCAATCTCCAGTGCCACAAAAAAAAAAATTAAAAAAGAAAAGCTTCTGGGTGTGGCCACTGTGCCAGTCAGTGAGTACACGAGGAAGGGCCTCTCTCTTGAATTCCTTAAGCCTTTCCCACGCTCTCCCAGATGCCCAACCTTGTCCTACACGGGGTCTGCTCCCCAGAGCCACCTCTGTCCTGTGTCCACCCTGCTCGGGGAGGCAAGGCTTGTCACAGCCACTCCAGCCCCCACTCCTGCTCTCAGCGGTGACAGAGGAAGTCACAGGCAGCCAAGTGGAGGCAGCCAAGTGGGGCGGGGTAGGGGAAGGACGCGGGGCCAAGAGGAGAGAGGAACTGGAGCGCGAGGACATTAGCCAGTGCACGTGGCCAGCGGCTGTTCAGGCTGACCAGGGAGCAAGTCAGTTGAACAACCCAGATAACAGACAGCAGCGGGGCCTGATTCTGCTTCCTGGTTCTTTCCTATTTCTTTTTTTTTTTTTTTTTTTTTTTTTTTGCGGTACCGGGGATTGAACGCAGGGGCGTTCTACCTCCGCGCTACACCCCCGGCCCTATTTTTTTTTATGCTTTATTTTGAAACCCGGTCTCACAAAGTTGCGGAGGGCCTCGCTAAGGAGAGAGAGAGAGAGAGAGAGAGAGAAAGAGAGAGAGAGCTGAGGCTGGCCGCGAACCCAGATCCTCCGGTCTCCACCTCCCAAGGTACTGGGATTATAAGCATGCGCCACCACGCCCGGCTTGTCCTTTCCTATTTCTGTCCTGATTTGCTTTGTATACTTCCAGAGACAAGGAGCTCACTCCCAATCTTTGTTGGGCATGGACAACTATCCAAAATTTCAATGCAACATGACTTTTCAAATAGTGGCCCTAAAGATAAAGGACCCAAATAAGAATGTTCCAGGAGGGAGGTGACCGGTGGGAGCCACCCCAGCTGTCCCTGCTGCAGGCTATATATGGAGTCAAATCCATATGGGTTCAAGTCTTCTGCGCCACACATGGGCCTGGTGATTTCTTCTCTCCAAGCCTCAGTTTCCTTCCTTTTCCTCTGAAGTGACAGTGCCCACCTCAGAGCCTGGTCACGTGCTCAATGAGCAAATCAAGTAAAGCATTTGGAACACAGTAGGTGCAGAATAATTGCATTGCCCTGCTCCAGGCCCAGGGTGCTGTGATGTGTTTCAAACACTTGCCTGTGTCTAAAACCACATGTGCTGTAACTTCTGCCTCAGTTGTTCTTGCCCCACCATCTACACCTGACAAACTCCTACACATCCCTCCAAGCCTTACCTACAAGATAGATTTCTTTTTTCTGTTTCTTTTAATGGTACTGGAGACTGATCCCAGGAGTGCTCTACACTGAGCTACACCCCGCCCCCCCTTTTTTTTGCGGTACCGGGGATTGAACCCAGGGGCGTTCTACCTCTGCGCTACACCCCCGGCCCTATTTTTTTTTATACTTTATTTTGAAACCGGGTCTCACGAAGTTGCGGAGGGCCTCACAGAGAGAGAGAGAGAGAGAGAGAGAGAGAGAGAGAGAGAGAGAGCTGAGGCTGGGATTATAAGTGTGCGCCACAACGCCCGGCTCCCACCCCTTTTTATGTTTTATTTTGGGACAAGGTCTTGCTAAGTTGCCCAGGCTGGCCTCAAACTTGCAATCCTCCCACCTCCCAAGTCGCTTCGATTACAGCCATGCACCACCAGGCATTTCTTTTTTTCTACTCAAGCCCTGACCTAGGAAGCTGGTGGCACCCATCTGCATCTGGTTCTAACTGGGCCCACTTGATTTGAGCTCCGCCGATGAAATTTTGACCTACAGGCAGTAAGTGTGGTTCAAACTTCTTTATGCTTTTGCTTTGTTGTTTGTCTTTGGTAATGGGAATGGAACCCACAGCACCTGCCTGTGATGGTAAGTGCTCACCACTGAACTACACCACCTACCCTTTACTTTTTTGCGTGTGTGTGGTACTGGGGATTGAACCCAGAGGCTTCTGCCTCTTAGCTACACCTCCAGCCCTTTTTATTTTTTATTTGAAACAGGGCCTCGCTAAGTTGCTGAGGCTGGCCTCCAACGTGCGATCCTCCAGTCTCAGCTTCCCAAGTACTGGGATGACAAGCGAGTGCAACCACGCCTGGCTTACATTTTTTATTTTGAGACAGGGTCTGGCTGCGTCCCCAGGCTGGCCTCCCACTTGCCATCCTCCAGCCTCAGCCTCCCTAAAACCTTGCCGAATGAATGAATGAATGAATGGTCATTTGGGAGGAGCGTCCCAGTGCCGAGACCCCGGAGTCCTCCGACCACCTCCACAGCTCCACCCCAGGATCCGAGCCACCTCCCAGAGCCTGAAGGAGGCGGGCGAAGAGGGGAGGGGGGACTTCCGGTCGGGGTCTCCCGCCCTTCCGGTGCGGCCCCTTTAAGGGGCGGGACCTGCGGGCGCGCGCGCGGGGCGTCGGGGCGGCGCGAAGATGGCGGCTTTGGCCCCGAGCTCGCTGCTGCTGGTGGTGGGCGGCGAATGCGGCTGCCCGGGGCTGTTGGCCTATGTTCTGGAGGAGCTGGAGCGAGGTCGGCGGGCCACGCTCCGGGCCGGGGCGGGCGGGCTGGCGGGGTCGGGCCGGGCTGGGCGGGGTCGGCAGCATCCGGGTTCTGTCCGCGCCCCTCGCGGCGGAGGTAGCGGCTGCCGCCCGGGCGGGGCTCCCCTCCCCCTCCCCCGTCCTCGTGCGGACCCGAGAGGGGACTCGGGGTGGGGCCACGAGCGGCCCGCCGGCCTCCATCCCTGGTTCTGGCTCTTAGCAGCCTGGTCGTCCTGGAGGGGCGGAGCGGGGCGGACCCGGGGAGGCCCTGCTGCAGATCCCCCAGGGCCCGCTTTCTTTTCCTGCACAAGGAGCAACTAATTGGGGTGTGGGCGGGTGCGGCCTGCTCCGGGGGATTTGGCATCGGGGAAGGTGACTCACAGGTGCACCTGCGAGGTTCACCTGCAGACGCTTGGCACCGGCGGGGTGTGGTGCGCCTGTGGGTCTGTAGAGCGATTAGGGCGATGCAGACCCCGCCCCTCTGCAAGACAGGACCGCAGCACACACCTCGGTTCGTGTGCTCCAGAGAATGTTCCATGAGCACGTGCTGGGCGTCAGATTTGGGGGTACAGGGACCCCAGGAGTGGCTCACAGGGCTCTCAGTGTGCAGCGGGGAGGGACCCCAAGCGCAGGAGGAGGTGGACACGTTTTAAGTTCCCTTGGTGTCAGGAGTGTTGAGAGGATGCAGAGGGTTGAGAGGATGGTCAGTCTTGGCACCTGAAGGGTGGACTCCGGGAAGGGCCCCAGGCTGTGGGAACAGGTGGCAAGTCAGGGGGATGGGTTTCCAGGCAGGAGGAACAGCTGGTAAAGAGGCCAGGGTGGACTGTGCTTGGTAGAGCAGAGGAGCAGCAAGGAGGGGAGACCGGAGAAGAGATGACTCTTCAGGAGGTGGGGCCTTGCCAGATATCCTGAGTCTGTAAGATATGGAGGGCGCTCTGGGCCTGTCCGCCTGCCGTGAGGTCTGCAGGTGGGAGGTGGTCCTGACTCCTCAGGCTTTGGCGTGGGGAAAGGCAGGGCAGGTGGAGGGAAGATGCTGGGAGCCCTGCCTGCTAGGTGCTAGTTGCTGAAATACTCTGGGAGCCGGATGGAACCCCTGCCTGCCCACCCCTACCCAGGCGTCCGGTCCTGGGACGTCGATCCTGGAGTCTGCAGCCTGGATGAACAGCTCAAGGTGTTTGTGTCCCGCCACTCAGCTACCTTCTCCAGCATCGTGAAAGGTGAGGCTGGGGTCCCTGGCTGCTCCACATCCGCGTGTCCACTGGGCAACCACTCACTGCGCGCAGGGCATGGGTGAGCATAGCAGTGAACGGGACAACGACGTCTAGCCCAGGCCTGCCAAGGGCAGATTGGAGAGCCCTGGTGCAGGGATGTGCCCTCAGGCCTCAGCACCTGCAGGCAGGAGCCAGCATATTAGTCCTTATTTTCAGACGAGGAAACCATGATATTGGGGGCAGGGAGTGAATAGCCCCGAAGGGAAGGGGTCTGGAGATGAGAAACTGCTGGGGCTGGTATGCCCAGCCCTGGGACGGGGCATATGGAAGGAGGTGGGGCCGGGGTCACTGAGCAGATCCTGGAGAACGCAGTGCAGGCAGGGGCTGAGCCTGCTTGGAAGCTGTGAGGGCTGCATAGCCCCGTATACAGTGGCGTTCAGTAGATGGGGAGCTAAGGACTTAGGGGGAGGAGGGTCCCGACTGGCCAGAAGCTCCCCAGGGATTCTTGGGTGACCACTGGGTGGGGCTCGGGTATCACTTGTGCCCCTGCTGGCCTGTTGAATCACCTTCTGGCTGCTGCCTGAGAGGAAGGAAATGTCCCTGTCTCATTGTCCCTGCTGGTGCTGGTGACTTCCTGACCCTTCTGTGGTGGAGAGGAGGCTGGAAATCCTGTCTGTAGCAGCCACTTCCGCTCTCGATGCCTTGGTTTCCCTCACTAAGGGGCAGTATCTGTGATAAGAAGGCCTGGCCCTGGTGTGTAGAACACAGCTGGATGCACCAGGGTTGCAATCCCAGAAGTAACTCCGAGCCCTGCCCCTGGCTTACTCCTCTGGGGCCACACCCATGTTATACTCTTTTGGCCACGCCCTCATAGCCCTCCCTGGGCTCCGCCTCCTTGTCTGAAAAGGAAGGAATGGTGGCATCCCCCACCAGAGGCGCCTTCATATCCTGCACAGCATGCCACGCCCATTTTTAGTTCGAGGTCCACCAGGGGGGAATTTATGTGTCCTGTTGCTTACATCTTTCCCTGAAGTTGGGGGATACCAGCCAGGGGAGTCCTCAGGGTCATAGAGGGAGGTGGGACTTGAGTCCAGGATAGCCTGACCCTGAGTGCATGGCCTGGCCTGTCCCCACAGGCCAGCGGAGCCTGCACCACCGCGGAGACACACTGGAGACGCTGGTCCTTCTGAACCCATCTGACAAGTCCCTGTGTGATGAGGTAGGGTGCTGCGCCATCCTGTCCTCACCTCTTGGCCTCCTTTTCATGCTGTTTAAAATCCTCCGCTCAGGCCGGCATGGTGGCACACACCTGTAATCCCAGTACTTGGGAGGCTGAGCCCGGAGGATTGCAGGTTCGCTGCCAGCCTCAGCTACTTAGACCCTGTTTCAAAATAAAGAATAAAAAAATAGGGCTGGGGTGTAGCCTGGAGGTAGAATGCCCCTGGGTTCAATCCCCAGTACCGCAAAAAAAAAAAATCCTCTGCTCCAGCCACCCCTGCCTCTTCTCCGTGGTTCCCACCCCATCGTACTGCCTCTGCGGGGTGGGGGTAAAAAGGCTGCAGTTTGGGAGGCTGGGGCGGGTCCTCGTCCTCAGCTCTGGGCCCAGGACTGCAGAGGCCTGGAGGTGGAAGCAGGACCTAGTGATGTTCATGTCCTATGAATTTCTCCCAGCTGGGTCCTGCCATTGTCTGAATTGACTTAGTCACTCCTGGCTGTGGCTGCCTGTACTTTTCTTCTTCCAATTATCCAGTTAATATGCCAGAAAGATGAACAGGACAGAACCCTGGTGCACCCCACTAGAGACCCTCTTACATGTCTATTCCTTTGATCAAAAGTGTGCCCTTTGGCTCCCTCAGTGGTCTGTCCTGCTGGAGGAGACGGAGGCAGACGCAGATAACTCCAGCCCTGGTGTGACACAGTTGGGCTGGAGGGAAAGGAGGACTTGAGAGAGAGCCCAGAAAGGGCAGGGAGGGCTTCCGGGAGGAGGGGCATTGAAGCCCAGCTTTGTAGGGTGAACAGGAGTTTGCTCAGAGTCTGCCCTCCTGGCTTCTAGTTGGCCACTGACCTGGTCGTGGGGTGGGGATGAGGGGAGTGGTTATGTGTAGATTCAGGGCTGGGCGCCACACGCATAGAAAGGTGCATAGGAAGGATCTTCAATGCTGTCCCCAGCTCCGGAACCTCCTGCTGGACCCCGCCCCTCACAAGCTGCTGGTGCTGGCGGGGCCCTGCCTGGAGGAGACGGGGGAGCTGCTGCTGCAGACAGGCGGGTTCTCGCCCCACCACTTCCTCCAGATCCTAGGGGACAAAGAGGTAAGCTGCCCCCTTGCACTTGCCCAGCTCTTGAGTCCTGGCTGTCCCCCCATAACATTGTGGGGCCTCAGGGCCCTGCCTGACCCTCTTCCCCCTCCTCAGGAGGCCGACCCTGGTGGCCCATGTGCCTCCTGGTGGTCAGGGACCAGTGCCACCTTCCAAGACCTGGCCTGGAGTTCAGCAGTCCTCCCAGAGGCCTGACCAGGGCCCCAGACTCCAGCTCCGGGTTAGGATGGAGCCAAATAGGGTCCTTTCTGGAGCTGAGTGTGGGCGGGCCAGCGGGCAGAAACCCTGGGGCACCAGTGTCACATAGTGATATAAAGATGGTGAGAAAGGTATGGCGGACAGGCAGGGCCTAGTGGGTCTGCCTGCAGGGAGCTGCTCTCCAAGAGGAAGAGAGACTTGGTGCACAGGCCCCTGGGCAGGGAGGGACGGAGGCGGGAGGTGACGCCTGTCACCCTGGGGAGGTCTGGGTGGCCTGAGGGGGTGAGCCAGGGCAGGTGTGTGTGTGGGGTCCTCCCAGTTTCCCCAAGGGCCGGGTATGGCCCAGCTCCAGGTGGCCCTTCTGCCCCCATCTGCAGATCCATGAAGCTCTGGCCTCGGCGCCCCCAGCTGCAGAGCCACCTACGCTCACAGTCACCTGTCCAGCCTTTGGAGACTGGGCCCAGCTGGCGGCCGCCGTGCCCGGCCTGCAGGGGCCCCTGCGGCTGCGGCTGCTGCTGAACCCGCCGGCGCAGTTGCCGGCCTCAGAGGGCCTGCGTGAGTTCCTGGAGTACGTGGCTGAGTCCCTGGAGCCACCGTCCCCCTTCGAGCTGCTGGAGCCGCCATCCTCCGGGGGCTTCCTCAGGCTGCCGCGACCCTGTTGCTACGTGTTCCCCGGGGGCCTCGGGGATGCTGCCTTCTTTGCAGTCAGCGGCTTCACCGTGCTGGTCAATGGTGGCTCCAACCCCAAGTCCACCTTCTGGAAGCTGGTACGCCACCTGGACCGCGTGGACGCTGTGCTGGTGACCCACGCAGGTGCCGACAGCCTCCCTGGCCTCAACAGTCTGCTGCGGCGCAAGGTGGCAGAGCGCGAGGAGGTGGCAGCAGGTGGCGGCTCCTGGGGTGACCAGCTGCGCCGCCTCATCTCCCCCAGCCTGGGCGTTGTGTTCCTCAATGCCCACGAGGCTGCATCCCGGCTGATGCGCGGCGAAGACGAGGCGGAGTTGGCACGGCGCCTCCTAGCACAGCTGGGCATTGCACCACTGCCCCTGAGCCGAGGGTCACTGCCCGCCAAGCCCACCGTGCTCCTGGAGAAGATGGGCGTAGGCCGCCTGGACATGTACGTGCTGCACCCGCCCGCGGCTGACCGCTCGCCCGCCTCCGCCTCCCTGTGCGTGCTGCTGGTGTGGCACCCCGCGGGCCCCACAGAGAAGGTAGTACGCGTCCTCTTCCCGGGCTGCACACCGCCGGCGCGCCTCCTGGATGGCCTGCTCCGCCTGCAGCACCTGGGGTTCCTGCGGGAGCCTGTGGTGACCCCCCAGGACCTTGAAGGGCCCCGCCGAGCCGAAAGCAAAGAGAGCGTGGGCTCCCGGGACAGCTGGAAGGGAGAGGGCCGGCCTGCAGCACCCACGAGGCCTGGCCAGGAGCGTGTGGGAGCACGGAGGGAGCCAGCCCGGGCCGAGGCTCCTCGCAGGACAGAGAAAGAGGTCAGGCCCTCCCGGGAGGGGAAAAAGGACCCCAGGGTGAGCACCTCCCGGACCCAGCCCCGGGAGGTGCGCCGGGTGGCCTCCACAACACCCAGTCTTAAGAAAGCAGGGGCTCCGGCGGCCCCCAAGCCCCGCAGAGCAGCCGATGCTCCTCAGCCGGTGGAGAACGGGCCCCGTAGCCCCCCTGGTGTCGGGTGTGGGGAGCCCAGTGCCCCGGGCCCCCCACCAGCGACCACTGCCAGCCCAGAGAGCAGCGTGGACCTGGGGCTGAGCCCGGTCGCGGAGGAGGCGGCACTGGAGCTGCTGCTGCCGCGGCCACGCACACCCTCGCCCACTGGGCGCCGCAGCCCCGAGGGCAGCGGCCGGCTGTCCCTGAGCCCACTTCGTGGAGGGGAGACGGGCCCGGACGCGTCGCCCACGGTCACCACGCCCACGCTGACCACACCCTCGCTGCCCGCGGAGGTGGGCTCCCCGCACTCCACGGAAGTGGACGAGTCCCTGTCCGTGTCCTTCGAGCAAGTGCTGCCGCCGCCAGCGGCCGGCGAGGCCGGGCTGAGCCTCCCCCTGCGCGGCCCCCGGGCGCGCCGGTCCGCCTCCCCGCACGACGTGGACCTGTGCCTGGTGTCGCCCTGCGAGTTCGAGCACCGCAAGGCTCTGCCTTCCGTTCTGGCTCCCGCATCCCCCGGCAGTTCCAACGACAGCAGCGCCCGGTCGCAGGAGCGCGCAGGCGCCCCCGGGGCCGAGGAGACGCCGCCCACGTCTGTCAGCGAGTCCCTGCCCACGCTGTCGGACTCCGACCCGCTGCCCGCGGCCCCCGGCGCCGCGGACTCCGACGACGACACTGTGGGCTTCGGGCTCCCTCACCGTGACCCACTGCCTGAACCCCTGAGGATCCCCCCGCCGCGGCCCGACCCTCCCAGTATCTGCATGGTGGACCCCGAGACACTGCCCCCCAAGTCGGCACGGCAGACGGAGAACCCGGGCCGTGCTCGGAAGCCCCTGGCCCGCCCCAGCTCCGGCGTGGCCGCTCCCAAAGCGACCATGGCAGCAACTACTGCCAAAACCAAGGGACCTGCCAGTGCGGACCGGGCCAGCCGGCCACTCAGTGCCCGGAGCGAGCCCAGTGACAAGGGAGGCCGCGCGCACCTGTCCCGGAAGCCCTCCGTCACCAAGACTGCTACGCGAAACCTAGCCGGTGAGTAGCCGAGACTGGGACCCTGTGCTGGGTTATGGGGCCTGGGCTACAGAGCGGCTCAAGACCTGGTCCTGGCAGCCAGTGCTGGCACACACTTGTAATCCAAGGAGGATCGCAAGTCTGAGGACAGCCTCAGCAAGTAGTGAGATTCTCTCATCAACCTAGAAAAACCCTGTTTCAAAATAAAAAGAAAATAGGGCTGGGGGTGTAGCTCGGAGGTAGAATGAATGCCTCTGGGTTCAATCCCCAGTACCAAAAAAAAAAAAAAAAATAGACCTGGTCCTACTTGCTGTGTAACTTCAGCCATGCCCACCACCCTCTCTGGGCTTAGTTTCTCCTCTGGTCTCACTGTTGAAACATTTCACAATGCTTAACTATATCTACACCCAGCTCCTACTGATGCAGTAGGATCCCAAGTTTGAGGCCAGCCTGGGTAACTTAGGGAGACCCTGTCTTAAGATAAAAACTGTAAAAGGGGGCTGGGCGTGTATCTGTGGTAGCACACCCATCCGCTCAGTAACCAGTACGCAAAAAGAAAGCGTCAGCCGGCCTGGCGTTGTGCTTTTCTCAGAACTTCCAGGCAAAAAAATTTTTTTTTATCCTTTTTTGCGGTGCTGGCCATGGAACCCAGGACTTCCCACATGCTAGGAAAGTGCTCTGCCACCGAGCCCACCCCAGCTCAGATAAAATCAACTTAAATACAGTCAGTTCTCCATACGCATAGGTCCTGCATCTGTTGGTTCAACCAAATTGGACCAAAAATAGGTGAAACAAATTTCTGACTGTACTGAACATGTGCAGACTTTTGAGGCAGGGTCTCACTATGCTGCCCAAGCTGGCCCAAAACTCCTGGGCTCAAGCAAGTTTCCTGTCAGCCTCCTGAGCTGCTGGGACTATACACCTGCGCCCGCCCGTCCATCCGCCCAAGACCTCTGGTTGTCATGATTTTCTGAACAGTACACTGTAACAACTGCATAGACATCTGCATTGTATCAAGTGTTCCGAGTCATCTAGACTTGACTTAAAGTGTATGGGAGCTGGGCCGTGGTGGCGCACGCTTGTAATCCTAGTGCTTGGGAGGCTGAGACCGGAGGATCCGGGTTCACAGCCAGCCTCAGCTACATAGTGAGGCCCTCCGCAACTTCGTGAGACCTGGTTTCAAAATAAAGTATAAAAAATAGGGCCGGGGTGTAGCTCGGCGGTAGAACACCCCTGGGTTCCATTCCTGGCACCACAAAAAAAATAAAAATAAAAAAAAATAAAGTGTATGGGAGAAGCCAGGCATGGGGGCCCATGCCTGTAATCTCAGTACTTAGGAGGCTGAGACAGGAGGATCACAGGTTTGTGGCCAGCCTCAGTAACCTTGTCAGGCCCTCCACAACTTGGTGAGACCCTGTTTCCAAATAAAAAATAGGGCTGGGGGTGTAGCTCAAAGGTAGAATACCCCTGGGTTCAAACCCCAATACCACAAAAAATAAAAAGGGCTGGGGGTGTAGCTCAGAGGTAGAATACCCCTGGGTTTAGTCCCCAGTACCACACACACAATAAAAAGTTGCTAAAGGCTGAAGCTGGCCTCAAACCTGCAATCCTCCTGACTCAGCCTCCCAAGTATTGGGATTACAGGTGTGCGCCACCATGGCTCAGCAACGCTGCACCATTTTACAGGACAGACTTTAGGGCTTTAGGAGCCAGTCCCCTGGGGATACTGAGGGACAGATGTTGGATGTCATGTATTTTATTGAACCCCTTAGTGTTCCCAAGGTCACCCCAGGCTCCTTGATTGGCTATGAAGACTGGGCATGTGACCAACCCACATCTAGGATGCACCACAGCAGAAGGGTTTCTTCGTATGACTTACAATTTTGTTGTTGAAAACTGGATATTTGAATTGGGTAACGTCACTTTGGAGGTCCGATTCCACCCCTCCCCAGGCTTGTGCCGTGGGTCTCTGGCCCCAGGACCCTCCTGAGCTGTCAGCCCAAGGTCTCCTCTTCTCCGAGCCTGCCCCTGTCGAGCATGCACAGTGACTTTCTAACTTCCCATGTGTGGGATTGCTTTTCAATGTCCTATTCCTTAAAAGAGAAAAAGGAAATTGAAGGCAGAGACAGAGAAGGGTCGGGCTTGCTCTCCAACTGGGGTCCCTTCCCAGGGCACGCCCCAGTGACCCTGCCCCTCCACTAGGCTCTGCCTCTTAAAGGGCCCAGCCCCTCACATTGTTCTGTTGGGGAGGAGACTTCCACACATGAACCTTTGGGACACAATCCATAGCACCTGGTCCCTGTGCCTCGGTGGCCAAAGATGAAATGTCTTCCGCTCCGCAGGCCGGTGTCTGCCCTAATCCCAGCTACTCAGGGGCCTTTCTTCTCTGTAAAAAGTAGCAAAATAAGTAAGCAAATGCATGTTCCAATAGAATTTTCTTTTCTTTTTCTTTTTGGTACTAGGGATTGAACCTAGGGGCATTCTGCTTCTGAGCTACACCCCCAGCCTTATTTTATTATTTTTAAACAGGGTTTCACCATGTTGCTAAGGCTGTCACTAAATTGTTGAAGCTGGCCTGGAACCTGCAATCCTCCTATCTCAGTCTCTCAAGAACTGGGATTACAGTCATGTACCACCATGCCTGACTTCCAATAGAAATACACTTGTAAAAGCCAGAGGTTGCTGGGTTTGGCCTCATGCCATATCTCGCCAGGCCCTGTTCTGCCTTCTCCCTCCTGCCCAGTCCCCCTGCTGTGTAATGCGGCCTCTGCTCATCCCAGATGCCCCCCTCCTGGTCACTGCCTCAGTGGCTCTCTCTACCCAGGGCATGATCGGGACTCAGCATCATAACTAGGAGTGCCAGGCTCAGGGCAGGGGATATTGTGGTTTTGTTTGTTCTACAAGCGCCCAGCTGCCCGCGGCCCTGAGCCCAGCATCGCGTGCGATCCTCCAAGCCGAGCATGTGGGGAGCAGGCTTCCTGCGGCGGACCTTGCCGTGTCCTTTCAGTCAGGTGGTGAGCTGACTTGCTCAGGGCTGTGGACGAGGCCCCGGAGCAGCCGTCAGTCCCATCCAGGAGCTCTGCACTGACCCAGTCCCTCCTGCCCGCAGGCCCAGCCAGCAGCCGGCCAGGTGCGGCAGCTGCCCCGCCCGGCTCCCCTGTCTACCTGGACCTGGCCTACCTGCCCAGCGGGAGCAGCGCCTGCCTGGTGGACGAGGAGTTCTTTCGGCGCGTGCGTGCGCTCTGCTATGTCATCAGTGGCCAGGACCAGCGCAAGGAGGAGGGCATGCGGGCCGTGCTGGATGCGCTGCTGGCCAGCAAGCAGCAGTGGGACCGTGACCTCCAGGTACGTGCTGCCGGGAGCCAGAGGTGGCCCTGGTGACAGTTAATGTGGCCAGTCTGCCTCCACAAACCCAGAGGTCAGCAGGGCTGAGACCAGGCTGCATCCCTCGGGTCCTACGGGGATGAGGGTGGACAGTCCCAGCCTGCTTGGCCCTAGAGGACCCTCGGGCTCGGGTCTCCAGGAAACCTGGTGATGTTGCAGGGCCGGGTGATTCGTCCCCTCCCCTGACACCCTGGCTGCAGGCAGCTCCTAGTTTTGAGGACCCCTGGGATGGAGTGGGTGGGCTGTGCAGTGTCCTCATGGCCAAGACCTTGGAGCTGGGGTCAGTCCCAAAGGTGCTAAGCCCAGATGTTGAAACCAGCCTTGAAGGGTGGGGCGCGCCTGTGTGGAGGGGGCTGAGCCCCGAGTGGCTGTGGCCCTTGCACTCCTGCTGCTTCAGGTCTCCATGGAGGGAATGCCCCAGGCAGAGGACAGGACCTGGAGAGGGAGGCGGGGCAGGTGAAGGAGGAGCCAGCAGATGAGCCATGCACAGCCTGGGGGGGCACAGAGCAGAGGCCTAGGGGACCATCAGAGGGCCTCTGGCTCAGTGCGGGTCGAGGGGCGTCAGGGAATGGCCAGCCTGTGACTGCAGGTGTGAAGGCAGGAGACCTGGTTAGACAGGGCTGGAGGGGCCTCAGATGCCCAGAGAGACAGGAGCTCTGGGCTGGGCCAGGACAGAGCACACCCCTCACCACAGCCCATTGGACCTGCCCGCAGGTGACCTTGATCCCCACCTTCGACTCTGCAGCGATGCACAAGTGGTACGAGGAGACGCATGCGCAGCACCCAGCGCTGGGCATCACCGTGCTGGGCAGCAACAGCATGGTGTCCATGCAGGACGAGGCCTTCCCAGCCTGCAAAGTGGAGTTCTAGCCCCTCAGCCTGCACGCCGCTCACCTTTGCCCTAGCACCTGCACCGGAAATAAACCATATACCCCGCCTTGCCTCTTATTCCCTCCCAACTGCAGGAGCCTCCTGCCCTCGGGGACTTCCCAGGAGTCCCTGTCACCTGCAGGTTAGGCTTGCTCAGGTTCCTGTCACAGATCGGGGAGCCCAAGAGGGATGGCCCAGGTGAGATTTGAAGCCTGGCTTTTTTTTTTTTTAAGTACTGGGGATCAAACCCAGGGGCATTCTACCTCTGAGTTCACTACCATACACCCCCAGCCCTATTTTTTATTTTTTATTTTTGAAACAGGGTCTCACTAAGTTGCAGATGGCCTCACTAAGTAGCTGAGGCTGGCCACAAACCTGTGATCCTCCTGTGTCAGCCTCCCAAGTACTGGGATTACAAGCATGTACCACCAGAGCTTTTAAAGAGGGACCTGAGTTCACTACCTGGGAGGCTGAGTCAGGAGGAACACAGGTTCAAGGCCAGCCTCAGCAACTTAGCAAGGCCCTCAGCAACTTAGACCTTGTTTCAAAATTAAAATATAAAATAGGATTAGGGTATAGCTCAGAGGTAAAACACCCCTGTGTTCAATCCCCACTACCACACATACATACACACATAGGGACCTGAAGCCCCAGGTTATAGAAAAGGCTTCTTGACCCTTCTGCACACACACAGGAGTGTGTAGATTTCAATGTTAGATTCAAGATGCCGTCAGTACTGGGCCAGCCATTAACCCCCTAAAATGCATCCAGGCCCTGAGCCCCCTCCTGTGAACTCGCACTTATTTTGCACAGAAGTCTTGGCAGCTGTAACAGTGAAGATCTCAAGGTCGTCCTGGGCAGTCCTGGTCAGCGCAAAATCCAATGACAAGCGGACCTGTAAGGGACAGAAATGACACAATAGAAGAGGCCAGCGAAAGCAGAGGCCTGGGCGTGCAGCCCAGTGGTTAGTGCTTGCCTGGCATGTGGGAGGCCCGGGGTTCCAACCCCAGTAGCACACACGACAAAACCCCAAACCCCGCAGCTGTGTGCTTTGTAAAGAACAGGTCCCGGGACAAGGCACCTGCCGAGAGCGTCATGGGCGGCAGCATTGCGTAGCAGAGGCCGATGCCCAAGCCAGGCCATGCGGTGACACCCGGCGGGGAGCAGGAGTGGGGCCTGCGCCAGGTCCCACCAGAACACCTGCTTTTATGGGAACCAGTCCAACTCCAGGGTCCAGCCTCAGTCCTTCCTGGAGGGTGGGGCCTCTAGACTTCCCACCAGGCCCCGCCCCTTAAAGGTCCCATCGCAACAGTGGGGGAGGCTCCCAGCTCAGGAGCCTGTGGGAGGCGCTGTATCCAAGCCATAGCACTGGCCTGGGTCACTTGGAACTATAGAAAGTTTGGGTACAGGTTTTTTTGCTCTGACCTTATCAGTGGGTGTCCATCAGCTGCAACTGCTGCAACAAAATACCAGACTGGGTGGGTCAAAAGACCCGCGGTTCCGGAGGCTGGAAGTCCACGGAGAACCACTGTAAACGCAGATCCTTGCAGGCTCTGCCCAGGCCTGCAGACGGCCACCATAGTGTCCTCCCGCGGCAGGGCGAGGGCCCATGGCCTCACCTAGTCCTAATCACCCCTTCTCCACGTGCCGCCTCCCTGGGGCAGCGCCAGGCTCCGCAGAGGAATGCGGCCCTTAACACCAGGGTTCAGGGGCGGGCAGGCGCGGGTCTCTGCAGCCGATTAGCGGCAGGGTGCGGACTCCCGGTGGGCGTGAACACTAGCCGCGTTCGCATGGACGCCGGAGCTCAAGCCGCCGTGAGCAGGCAGGTGGTCACAAAAGACAGAAGGTACGAGGAACACCCGCATAGCCGCCAGAAAGGAGGCCCGGCGATGCGCCCCGCCTCCCGCCTGGGAGCCAAAGAAGCTGGCAGCCTGGCGGCCAAGACACCAAGCAAGCGTCCTGTGTCCCTGGCGGGATGGGGTGCGGAGCCCCACGAGGCCGGCGCAGGCAGGAGCCCCAACCACCCCACAACCTTGCGCTGACCTCTGGCTGCCCCAATTCACACCACACCGCCCATCAGGAGCCTCAGGACAGAAGTCCTGGGAGAAAGGCCAGCCTGGAAGAGGTGACAGGCAAAGCCAGCGCTGGCCCATTACACCCCCAGGCCCTACCCCTGCCAGCTGAGAGACTGCTACCAGGTAAAGATGGGCTTGGGGTCCCTGTGGACCCCAGATTGTTCTGACTTGTCACTTTGGCCAAACTGTCAAGTGACCAAGGCTGCCTTATGGTACTCAGAGATTTCCTTATATGAATTGGTCAGTCGGCATTTATTGTGGTACTGGGATTGAACCCAGGGATATTCTACCTCTGAGCTATACCTTCAGCCCTTTTTTATTTTGAAACAGGGTCTCGCTAAATTGCTAAGGCTGGCCTTGAACCTGCGATTCTCCTGTCTCAGCCTCCCAAGTACTGGGATTACAGGCATGCACCACCACACCTGACTCCCTTTTTTATTTTGAAACAGGGTCTCACTAAACTGCTGGGGCTGGCCTCAAACCTGCAATCCTCCTGCCTCAGCCTCTCAAGTACTAGAATTACAGGTGTAATGCCCGGCTTTCTCTTTTTTTCTTTCTAATCCAGAGGCACTCTACCTCTGACTTACAGCCCCTCTCCTCTTTATTTTTTATTTTGAGACAGGGTCTTGCTAAATTGCCCAGGCTGGCCTCAAACCTGAGATCCTCCTACCTCAGCCTCCTAAATGGCGGGGATCACAGGGCTCTCTATGCACTCCTCTCGAATCGGCTAGTTCCATTTTATCTCCTCATATGTTTGTCTTTTCCTCATTCATACATAATTCTCTTTCTAAATGAGAAATAATAAATTTTTATGTGGTGAATGTTTTCCAAATGTACCTTTCAATTTCCTTTATGGACGGTTTTGCTATAAGCATTTTATATTTATGGTTTGCAAACCACATTGGGTCCCCCCCATTTTTTTTCTATTGTGGGGTGGGGCCTTGCACGTTCGAGGCAAGTGCTAGCCGCTGCTCCGCACCCCAGCCTCGCGATCTCTGAATGCTCCTTCTGTTTTGAGGCCTCCCCCTACTTAACACAGATTCTCCCACACTTTTTTTTTTTTTTTTGCAATACTGGGGATTGAACCCAGGGGCATTCTACCTCCGAGCTACACGCCCAGCCCTATTTTTTATTCTTTATTTTGAAACAGGGTCTCACTGAGTTGCGGAGGGCTTCACTAAGCAGCTGAGGCTGGCTCTGAACCTGGATCCTCCTGTCTCAGCCACCCAAGTACTGGGATTACAAGCGTGTGCTACCGTGCCCGGCTCCCCACATTTTCTTTTTGTTGTTCTGTTTATAACTCCAGTGTTTACCTTTTTTTTTTTTTTGTGGTACCGGGGATTGAACCCAGGGGCTTTCTACCTCCGCGCTACACCCCCGGCCCTATTTTTTTATACTTTATTTTGAAACCGGGTCTCACGAAGTTGCGCAGGGCCTCACTAAGTAGAGAGAGAGAGAGAGAGAGAGAGCGAGCGAGCTGAGGCTGGCCGCGAACCCGGATCCTCCGGTCTCCGCCTCCCAAAGTACTGGGATTACAAGCGTGCGCCACCACGCCCGGCCTCCAGTGTTTACTTTTATCCATCTAGGATTTAATTATTTGAGCATGAAGAACGAGAAGGGGTTGTCTCACCCCAAAGGGTCCCCTACCTGTGCTGTGCTGCACACAGAGGGAAATGCCCCTCCTCCTGAGACAAGGTCCCTGCACTCAGCATATCAGCCTCCTTTTCCAGATGGTTCCAATCCATTGCTGACCTTCCGACTGTGTATTTGTTGTTTATATTGGTGTAACTTACCAGGTGTGGTGGCACATGCTTTTTTTTTTTTTTTTTTTTTTTTGCGGTACTGGGGATGGAACCCAATGGGCATCCTACCTTCAAGATACACCCCCAGCCCGGTTTTTTATTCTTTATTTTGAAACAGGGTCTCACCAAGTTGTGGAGGGCCTCACTAAGTAGCTGAGGCTGGCTGTGAACCTGCGATCCTCCTGTGTGCTTTCACACGCTTTTAATCCCAGTACCTGGGAGGCTGAGACAGGAGGATCACAGGTTAACAGCCAGCCTCAGCTACTTAGTGAGGCCCTCCGCAACTTAGTGAGA
>PVJS01039556.1:0-18836 GCA_004027185.1 Glis glis
AACATCATGCTAAGCGATATTAGTAAGTCACTAAGAGTAAAAAATCGGATGTTCCCCCTAATCTGTGGGAGCTAGATAGAATGGGACTTAGAAGGGACTTAGAAGGGAAGAAGAAGAAATCTTTAGATGGACAAAGAAGGTGACCTAACTGAGGGAGTTGGGAGGGGAGTGGAGGGAAACACACTATAGCACATGATGTTCATACACAAACCTGTAAGACTCAATCACTATCCGGAGTATGAAAGGGAGGGAAGGGGGAGGGAATAGGGTGGGATTGGAGGGAGGGCTAAATGTGCAATGTGTGCATGTATGGTGTTCATACCCTGACATATATCAAAATGTATAATTACAATTTACAATGCACCAATAAATGAACATAAAAAGTTAAAAACAAACAAACAAGCAAACAAAAATAAATATTGCTTGTATAACACAGAAGCTTTATGACCAGAAAGCAGAACAGATTAACCATTCTAAGCTGCAGTGTTTTTAAAAAAATCTCTATAAACAAGAATAGACATTTTAAAACAACATCAAAAAGCGTCTAGAAACAGACATTAGTAATAGTAATTGCTCTCATTAACATGTAAAAAAAATGAGAAGAAGATGAGAGTTACCAGTATTCATCTGTCTCCAGCTATGGCTTGGAGAAGGGAACCTAGCTACCAACCACAGACTGGTGACAAAGGAAAATTGCCCCTGATAACACGTACCAAGATTGGTCAGGCACATTATGCCTCGCTTTAGGATAATTGAAGAAAATGAGAAAAAGTGCGTTCCTGAAAAAGTTCTGAAGATCAAAACAAAACAAAAAAAAGAGTAATCTGAAAATAAACTCTAAATAGGCCAAAGAGTTCTAAGAACTGATTGACATCTTTCAAGGAAAAGATGCCACTCTGAAGAAGAGAAGATATGAAAGCAAAGGACTGAAAAAATGAGATGAAATTAACGATAGAATCACAAATGAAGGCAACATAATTGTATGTTTGCTGCATCCAACAGCTTTAAAATTCTCTTCCCTCTCTTGCTTTGCTATATGTTTTTTGGGTAACCCTCTACCTGTAAAGCATGGCACCTGTGCAGTTGACCAGGGCTGCATGAACACGCAACAGCATCCTGGCTGCATTACATCTAACTCATTAACACCACAGGGGGCCTTGGTGCTCTCCGACATTCAGACTGTGCATTCTCCTCCAATTGCCTCCCACTCTTCTACATGACAATTTCAGGCCTTCTGGTCTCTCCACAAACACTCCACTTTGTTTTTTCCTGTATTGAATCAACAGATAACCAGGTCTCTTACTTCACTGGTAAAAATAGAAGTTTCACAAATTATACTCATTGACCAGCATCTAAACCCACACACTCAGACCTCCCATTAGCAAATATGAACTCTGCAGGTTCAGTGTAAACCAGACACCTCCCCTGGTACATTCGTCTTCTTACTTATCCCCAGGTAAGATTTAGGCAACCATCCCCACTCTTCTTCCTTATGTTATCAATGTTTCTCTTTCTACTGGACCATTTTCCTATTACACATTGTGGTTTTTTTTCTCCCAGCTTAAATAATAAACTTTTCACTCCAATTGCAATTATTGTCCTATATTTTGTTTCTCATTGTAAGAAAATTTCTCCAAAGAGTATTGTATGCTTGAGTTTCAATTCTTGCATTCCTATGTTAATCTTTTTATACATTAATTTGTGAATTTTACTTATAAATTATATTGAGGTTCTTTGGGAGGCGGAGACCGGAGGATCCGGGTTCAGCTCTCTCTCTTTCTCTCTCTCTCTCTCTCTCTCTCTCTCTTTCCTTAGTGAGGCCCTCCGCAACTTCGTGAGACCTGGTTTCAAAATAAAGTATAAAAAATAGGGCCGGGGGCATAGCACGGAGGTAGAATGCCCCTGGGTTCAATCCCCGGTACCGCAAAAAAAAAATTATAGTGAGGTTAGAAGTGATAAAAACATAGATGCACACAGCACTTGGTATATTTCCCTCTGGGTCCCACCCCCACCTCCTTCTCCATACATGTTAGTGAGATTGGTAGTGATGCCTTCATATATGGACATAGCATTATTTGAACTGTTTCTTTCATTGACCCTCTGTTATCCCCTCCCCACTTCCCTCCTCCAATCCCCTTCCAATATTCTCCTCGTCTCTTTTCTTATTTAACTGAAGTCCCTTTTGTTTCCTATTTTATCTTTATCTTCCACATGTAAGAGCAAACATATGACCCTTTACTTTCTGAGACTCTTTCTGTGACCCTTTACTTTTCCTGCAAATTACATAATTTTGTTATTTGTGGCTGAGTAAAATGTCATTGTGTGTTTATACCACATTTTCTTTATCCATTATTCTGTTTATGGACACCTAGGTTGGTTCCATAATGTGGCTATTGTGAATTTTGCTACCACAGACATAAATATGCATGTATTGCTGTAGTATTCTGACTTTGATTCTGTGGGAGAGAAACTGAGGAGTGGTATAGCTGGATCATATGATAGTTTTATTCCTAGTCTCTTGAGGAACTTCCATGCTTACCTCCATAGTGGTTGTACTAATCTACAGTCCTACCAACACTGTAAGAATTCCTATTTCCTTATCAATATTATTATTGTTTGTGATCTTGATGATTGCCATTTTAACTGGAATCAGATGGCATCTCAGTGTAGTTTTGATTTGCATTTCTCTGATTGCTAATGGTATCAAACATGTTTTTATTTCTTGCCTATCCCTTCTTATCCCTGTGTTTCCTCTATTTTCATGACTCTAAGTGCCAGGTATTTACATCTGATGCCCAAATTTAGATCACTAGATTCCATCTCTCCTTCAGTCTCCCAGGATCATATCAATTTCTTCCTATTCATCATTTGCACTGGAACATCTAATATACATTTGGCCTTAATACATGCAAAGCAGAGCTTGGTTATCCCCACAGCTTCCCTCCGCTCCCCATTTCCATGGTTGGTAACTCCACCTTTCCATTTGCTCAGGCAAAAAGTCTGCCACGTCTGCCACTCATCTTTGACTCCTCTTTCTCTAGCATGCCACATTTAATCTGTCAGGAAATATTGTTTGGTGCCTCTATCTCTGAGATGTGTCTCTGATTTGACCACTTCTTAGGACTCTTCCTACTATCATTTGTGTTCAAGCCACTCTCATTTCATACATCAATTACTAAAATAGTTCACATAACACATAATGGCATTGTCTTTCTTTTTCTAACCTTGATGCCCTGTAGCCTGCTTTCAAAACAGAAACCAGAACGACTCTCTAAATATATAAATGATACATTCAAAGCCTCTCTCAAAGCACTCTAGTATGTGAATTTTGCTCAGATTGAAAGCAAAATTCCTTTTACAAGACTATTTAATCTGCTTCCCCTCAGTGCTTGACAATCTAATTTATTTGTATTATATTTCTTTAAAAAGAAAAGATAGGTTGATTTTCTATATTATGAAACATTCACATTATCACTTCACAATAAAAATTTGTTACATAGTTGATTACTCTGGTAGATTAGAATATCAATTAAATGATATAGAAGATTAAGCCCAATTTATACAGTTTTTTTCAGGATTTGTCATAGAGTGACTTACCTGTTTTCCAAATTCAACAAAATACATGGAAGTCTAAGATATTGAGATAAAAAAATCTCATCTTAGCCTTATCAAAACTCTATGGGAGAATTATGAATTGGCTGCGATCCCTGTTCAAGAACCTCCAGTCTCTAACAGTTATCAAAAGTCTTATACATAGATGGAAATATCTCTCTTGCTATAGAGTTATTTAATTATTTTACTCATTGTTATACAAATGTTTGTTATTTAAATCCTTCTGTCATATGTAGTGGAGACATTGTATATACAAAGATGAATGATGTCTGTCTTCAGAGAGTGCTCAAAACAGGATCATGATGGTAAGTAGAGGGTCCTTCCCAGTATCTAGACTCCACCACATTCTCGCTCTTATTTGATAAACAATTTCCTCTCTCATTCTTAATGGACCATCTCAATCTTACTCAACAATTCAGAAACCCACCACTTGCCGATCAGACCCAGCCTGCTCCAGGAGGAGTGTGTGTGAGTGTTTCTCCAGTGCTATAGCACAGAAGACCATGGAGTAGGGTGCTCTGTAATATTGGTCACAGATCTAAATTTTAAGACAAAACTGTGACACAATCATTTTGTGTACATTAAAGGAGATTGGGTAGGTCTTATGAACGGTACTTCTGATTTTTTCAGGATCTACATATTGTAACTATATCACTTATGTGATCTCCAAATCTATTGGGTTTTAATATATTTTCAAAATGTGAAACTCACTTGCAGCTGCATACTTAATGGGGTCAGTAATATTTTCAGGCATTCATTATTCATCTGCATTTATTAGCTTTTAACTTAATGAGGAGAACACTTGCATGCTGCTTAATAACACACATTAGAGTCAGCGTTCACCATCCACTCTCCCAGTTTTCTTCTGCCAGGAGGTTGCTGAGTAAAAACTTTCAGTCTTTTATTAAGTTCAATTAACAAAATTCAAATTCTTTACAATTCTCTTATTGCTTCATTTTTCATATCTATATGGTGAAAATGCCACATCATTTCTAGTATGGTTTTATATGTTTGTCCAAAGTTGTACTTTTTGATTCTTTTTAGATTTAAAAATTATTATTTCACCTAATGAAATGTGTATGAGACCACACAATTGAAAATGTCAGGATTACTCATGCCCCTATCTTTTGTATTATTCTCAACAGCAATCTATTTTAGATTTACTCAGATTCAACCACAGAAATAAATTCTCATAGATATTTAGGCATCCTGCTCTGAACAATGAAAGATAATAGAAAAACACTATCGGAAACAGCATCACTTGAACCAAATATGAATCATTTACCTTTCTTATTTATCTGCCTACTGAAAATTACTGCATAAGATTTGACTAGATATATCTTTATAAAAAAAGGAATGAAAACAAAACCCTGTCTACAGAACAATGCACATATTTTATTCC
Organism: Glis glis; assembly: GCA_004027185.1. Taxonomy (NCBI): domain Eukaryota; kingdom Metazoa; phylum Chordata; class Mammalia; order Rodentia; family Gliridae; genus Glis; species Glis glis. Next base: position 5,015 of record PVJS01039556.1, read on the forward strand.
ACAGATTTATTTTTATTTTGAAATCTTGAATGAGCTCGATGACTTGTCCTTTTTCCTAGATATTAGTAAATCTGCTCAATGAAAGGATTATGCATAGTCATCTAGTCAACAGCCACTAGGTTGGCAGGAGTGGCCCCCAAAGGAACGTGATTTGGGGCATCTGATCTTCTTGCACAGGAAAGGCTATATGTGCTTGTACACACACACACACACACACACACACAGAGTTAATCTTTCCTGAGGATAGTGAGAATCCAGGTAGGCTTCATGGAGGAAGAAACTTTTAAAATGAATCTTGAAAATTCAGTAGCTGCTGCATGGGAAAGGTATTCATGTAGGATGAAACATTTTCCACAATGACCTGAAACACTGAACTACAGGAGAAAAGGACGCAGGCCAATGTAACTTGTGCCCATGGGTGGGTCACAGGGGTGAGGACAAACTTCATAAACAATAAGGTTGGAGGGATGAAGCCTCTTGCTACATGTCAGAGGGCCATGAGCCAAGGAGCTGTTTTCTGGGCTCTGACTGGGAGAAGCGATATTCACACTTGTGGCTTACATGGATAACAAGAACGTGGAGAATAAATTAGATACAAGACTGGAACCAAGTGGTTTCAGATGGACATTCCTGCAATGATCCCAGTGGGAAATTCAGTGACTAAGCTAAGCAGTAGGAGTGGAGTAGTGGAGACTGCACTAGAGCCCCATGTAAAGCAGGCGGCATGATAAGATGGAGGAGGCCTGGATCGTGGGGTCACAAATGCCCTGCAGAGTTGACTGAGCAGTGGTGAGCTTTAACTGTGATAAACCTGGAGGTTCTGGGTTGGTCACTACAGCAGAGCCTGGTCCCGTGCTCCCTGGCCCCCCGCCTCTGAGTCTTCCTGCCACTTTCTGCTATCCTCTCCAGTAGGCTACTCAGACTACCTTCTGTTGGGCCAGGTGACATCCTCCTTTGTCTATGGGAGGACCGTGTCCCTCTGGTTCCTTACTTCTTCCCACAAAGTCTCAGAGGATGTCAACATAGGAATGTGGACATTACTTTAATTCTACCAATATATGAGTTCTTTCTAAGTATAAATCATCACTAAAAATAAAATCTGACACAGAAGAACACAAAGGACTACTAACAAGACTCTCCCTTCAGTAAAAGAGAAAACTGGGCATAATTGATGTTCATCCCTCCTATCCTCACAACCAGCCTTGCCATTCAGTTGACCACAAGAGTACTTAAGTTGTTAGGATTAACAAATGCTGAGGTTTGCATTGATGAAGTATATCCAGCGGTTAGAAAAGTTGTGAGGATGTGTATATCCTTCAACTAAGAAATGTCTAAAAGATTTTTTTTTTATTTTGTTACTGGGGATTGAACCCAGAGGCATTCTACCTCTGAGCTAAGTTATGCCCTCAGCCCTTTTTTTTTTATTTTGAAATAGGGTCTTGCTAAGTTGCTGAGGCTGGCCTTGAACCTGTGATCTTCCTGTCTCAGCCTCACAAGTATTGGGATTACAGGCATGTGCCACCATACCCAACAACAAAATGCTTTTGACAAACCATGGCTAATATGGTAAGGAGTCTCTCATACATCACAGCACTTTACAAAACGAATTTAAGAAGAAAGAAAATCCAGGTGTTTACAAGCATACATCCATATGCTCTGTGTGTGTGTACACAAACTCCCTGACTCCATGGTTTTGTCTTTCAAAAAATGAATAGATTCTTGATCAGAATACCAAAAACTTCTAATATAGGAAATCAAATTTTATTTTTCCATTTAGTGGTTTGGGGAGATATGACCCTCCAAATCATTGCTAATTAGAATCAATTATTATGTTCATGGAGGAAATCACTGACTGTAAAGTGATGAGGGTTGAGAAAAAAGTCTCCTTAATCAAATAAAAAAATTCATAGTAATGATGCTGACATTTCACTGAATCGGGGAGTAGAATTACCAAAAAAATCATAAAAATATGTCACAATGCAAAAGGAATCAAAATGAACAATGTTCTCAACGATTAGGCAATAACAAAACCATCACCTTATCTATTAATTATTAGTCATTATCCTTCTCATACATTATCATTAAATACTCTGACATTTTTTCCAACTTGGACAACTAATGTATGAAAATAGAAGAGTTCATAGATGCTGCAGAAAGAAGGGAAACAGAATGGGCCAGGTTTTACAAGACAGAAAATATTTACTGGGCAACACAGTGTCTCTAAGCGCTTGGAAAGGATACTTGGGTTCTATTGCTCCATTGTGCATAAACCAAGCTGTTCTGTAAGGGTCTTTAAGATCAGCTGAAATTTTGCATCTTGAGAGAGATCACTGAATTCCCATTAGTGAAGAGCAGAGCTCTGCAGCTTGAGTGGGATATGGCAGGATGCCAGCGTGGCAGGTGGTGCGCAGGAGTCTACCGTGCCAAACTCAGGTGACTGGATGCTTCCCAGCTAATGGACCATCGGGTGGCTGTACTAACACACATGCATTGAAAAGGAACCTCATGGACAAACCCCAAATTCCCTGGGCTGGGTTAATACAGAAGGTTGGTTGAAAATAATGAAGGCATCCATTTGTGAGAGAACTATTGCAAAATCTTCAAGAGGAAGAACATGGCTTGAAAAATCAAAATATATAACCTAGTAATATTTAGTTGTGTGGAACCACTGCATTAGGATTTGTGATAGATAATGGAGAAGATAAAGTTTCACTGATTCAAGCATGCAAATTTCCTATATGTTATTTCAAAAGAAATGATCACTGGTAATTTAAAATTACCATTTTCAAAATTATTTTGCCTATGTCTTTCATGGGGCTATTTGTAAAGAATTGTCAAGGAAAGGTAGTTTCCTTGGAAACTCATTCCCTGAACAATTTCTTGACAAGATAAATATAATATTTATAATCCTCCCTCCTTTTTAATGCTTGTCGGCATTCAAATCTTATTTCCCAGTCACAAAATTGATTCCATTTTCCCTCATTTTTACCCTTTACTCAAATATCATAAGAAAAATGTTTACTATTATAACACTGAAATCAGTAACTGCATGTTATTGAATTTCAATGACATTACCATTTCAGGAATATTTTAAAAGTAAGTGTTTACTTTGAAATAGTTGAAGATTCAACAGTTTGCAAAACTAGTACAGACAGTTTCTGCCCACCCTTCCTTCATCTCCCCACAGTAATGATCTCTTATAGTGCATTGTCAAAACTATAAAATCAATGTTGGTATAACATTATAGGTAGAAGGAATCAGGTCCTGGTTTCATAGAACAGATACAGGTGATCATATGGACTCAGGGAATTCGTTCTTTCTTTAATTCCAAACTGAGTTCTCCATTCTCCTAGAAAACCAACTCCTTAGTTTCCTTTAAAAATAGAAATGAGCTGGGCGTGGTGGCGCATGCTTGTAATACCAGTACTTTGGGAGGCGGAGACCGGAGGATCCGGGTTCGCGGGCCAGCCTCAGTTCTTGCTCTCTCTCTCTCTCTCTCTCTCTCTCTCTCTCTCTCTCCTTAGTGAGGCCCTCCACAACTTTGTGAGACCCGGTTTCAAAATAAAGCATAAAAAATAGGGCCGGGGGCGTAGCGCGGAGGTAGAATGCCCCTGTGTTCAATCCCAGGTACTGCAAAAAAAAAAAATAAATAAAAAAAAAAAATAGAAATGCAGTGAGAATTAATTTACATAACACATGTTTACTGAGTACATATTATGTTCTACTCACTGTAACATATATAAAAAAGAGATATGAACATTTTCTCTGAATTTATGAAGCCAAGGGCAGGAATAAGAGAGACAGACAGACAGAAGAATATGGAGAGTTAGGAAGTCTCTTCTAAGGAAGCAACATTCATACTTGGATCTGAAAAAATGGTTGGACTTAAGTGAAGACTATTCCATGGAGAAAACCGGTAGCTCTCACAAAGCATTTGAAGGCAAAGAATTTTGGTGCCAGAAATGAGAGCAAACCACTGAGCTCGCAGCCTACAGAAGGAGACAGAGAGAGAGCGATGGTCTGAGTCACACAGGGTGCTCTGGTTAGATTCAGGGTAAAGATTTGGGTCTGTCCCCACTGGGTGGGCAGGAGACCCTTATCATCAGGTTCCATGTTAAAAAGATCGCTGAAAGTCTGTGGAGAATAGTCTGGAAGGTGAGCAGGGAAATCAGGTACGAGGGGAATAACAATCACTGACCATGTAGATATGCTTCATCTTCCCTGATAGGTTTGACTGGGATGAGGAACAGCCATAGTGCTGGCTGGGAGGAAGAAGCAACCATTTTGTCTTGGTTAAGAAAAAAAATATATATATATATGAAAAAATAGAGTAGTTTAGGATAAATTTATTAGCTGATATAACAGTATTTAATTTGGTTTCTACCTGTCTTTTGTTTTGGTTTGATTTGCTTTCATTACCATTTTAGACTTCATTGAATCTCTGGTCAAAACCAATAACTCCCTTCCCTGGAAACTGCTCACGTGCTAGCTATGTGAGCTAACGCCATATGTACTTACTGTTGTTCTAACCTGGGCTCATGGGTTTGAGATTGAAAGAGTAAAATGAGTAGGGATATTTAAGACTTATCTTTTTTTTTTTCTAAAATTACTCCCAAACAGTGATTCTCAGAAGGAGTAGGGGATGCTAGGGGTAGCTATTGAGTAGAAGTCAGGAATGGTTAAACATGTCACAATGTACGGGACAGACCACATAGCAAAGGTTATCTGGCCCTGTGTGCCAGTGGTGATGGTACTAAGATGCCTCAACTCGAGGATGTTAGCCATAGCACACACATATCTATAGCCTGATTTAGGATTCAGATTATCTATTATCTACATAGTCAGAAATTATATTAGTCTGAGCCTGACATGGTGGTGCAGGCCTTTAATCCCAGTACTTGGGAGGCTGAGATAGGAGGATGGCTGGTTTGAGGACAGCTTCAGCAATGCAGTCAGTCTTTCAGCAACCTAGCAAGACCCTGTTTCAAAACATAAAATAAAAAGGTCTGGGGTATAGCTTGGAGGTAGAATGTCCCTGGGTTCTATCCCCAGTACCAAAAACAAAAAAAATCAAAACAAAACAACAAAGAAATTATATTAGTCTGCTCAAGCTGCCATAACACAGAGCTACACACTGGATGGAATGAACAACGGAAATATGTTTTCTCTTAGTTCTGGAGCCTGGAAGTCGTAGATCAGGGAGCCAGCAGGGTTAGTTTCGGGCAAGGGCCCTCTTCCTGGATTATAGATGGCTGCCTTCTCCCTGTGTTATCACATGGCACAGAGAGAGAAGCTATCAGGTGTCTCTTCTTACTAAGGCATTAATCCTGTCACAGAGGCCCACCAAAGGCCCAACCTCTTACTGCCATCACATCAGGAGTTAAGTCTTGACACAATTCAATAGACAGCAGTAACTTACTTTTTGGTACTGGGTATTGACCATAGAGTCATTCTACCTCCTAGTTACACCTCCAGGTCTTTTTATTTTTCATTTTGAAACAGGGTCTTGCTAAGTTGTTGAGGGTCTTGGTGAGTTGCTGAGACTGGCCTCAAATCTGTGATCCTCCTATGTCAGTCTCCCTAAGTACTGGATTACAGGAATGTGCCACTGTGCCCGGCAAAAGCAGTAACTTTTAAAAATATATGAAAGTCAGTAATATCATAATAAATTCAAGTAGACTGGTAAATTAATAAAAAAGTATCTTGAAAATATTGAGAATAATGAATACCTAGCAAATATTAGCACTATACTTGAAGTATAAATAGCATAACTATGTAAATCTAATTAACAATACATTCCATTTTCAGATTTTGATGTAATCAATTTTTAACATGGCATAGAGGTTAATTCATCCATGAAATATGTCCTGAAAGTTTGTTAAAATAAAGACCATAGAAGATAGGGATCTATTCATCAATAACACATTTTCTATTTAATTTAAGATATTTCAAACAAGCCTTGCACATGGATGGTCTACACACATACATTTTTCCTTCTTGGATGGCTGGTTGCCAGGTCTGGATGGTAGAAGACCCATCTTTCAAGAATTCATCTACTGCTTCTAAATTTGGCTTCCAGATATTTCTAACTTACTTGGGACGAGATTGATGTTTTTTTCCTTCTATGTATGTGTCACTATTTGACTTTCCTGCACCACTAGTGTTAAAATTTTATAAGCCACCGAACAGGTAAATTGAAAATGGAAAGAGAACTGCTAAAGAAAGTGATAAAATAGTAATTGCATTAGGGAACATATGCAATTTCAAGATGGTTGCTAGAAAATGTCTTCCTGGAACACCTTTCTGTATCAGTCTATGTCCTTTGGATTTGAGCTAACTCAAATGAAACAAAAATGCATGTGTGGGGGGACAGCACACTCACTGCAGGGAATGGGAGGTACCTGTTCCTAGGGGAGGCTAATTGCTTCAACTTTACTTGCTTCACCTTCTAAAACAATTACCCTGCTTCTCATCTTCTCTCTCTAACCCTTCACTCCACCTTTCATTCTCCCACCATCCCCCTTGCCCTGATGTCCTCAGCTGAGCTGAAAGAACTGTCTACAGCTCCAGTCTTTACTTCTGAATTTTCAACTTCATTTTCTAGTCATTAAAGCCCAGATTCTGTCCCTCCTCCCAGTGGAAGCTGTTCTAATCAAGCCCCCACACCCCCGTGTCACTTTCTCTTGCCCATTTCTATTTAAACTCAAACTATCTGCATTCACCTGACCCCTTTCCCTAGATATTGCTACCAACTCATAACCCTATCATGATCCCCAACTTTCTTCCTACCTTATTTTAAATGGGATCTCCATTTTCTCATTTGCTCAGGGTAGAGTCCTGGTGTACTTTTTCATCACTGAGCTTTTGTGTTGCACCATATTGCACAATTTCATCAAGAAACACTCATGTAGATGTGATAGCAAGGGCACCCCCAAGTTACTCAGTGCACAACCTGCACAGCTACATGGGGTGCTGCTATTCTCCCTCTCCCTCCTTGTCCACATCCAGACAATCACCAAACATGTTTAGCTTTGCTTCTGGAATATCAATTGTCTTTGTTCCCATTCCCATCAATTCCTCGTAAAGTGATGAGCTCTTTTTCCTGGACCACAGATCTTGCTCTTCACCTATCCTTTCCCTCCCTTACCACCAGTCCAGGCTCAGGAGCCAGAGCAATGTTTACAAACATAATTCTTAACTTAAACTCTTTACTGCTTTCTCCTCACCCTGTAGATCAGAATCTCAAATCCCCCAGATCTGGCCCTCTTTCCTCCCTCATTTTGCCTATCTTCTTCCTGGATCAGGATTTGCCAACCTCCTTCCTTTGACCCGAGGTCATCATGCTATCTCTTACCCGCAGTCCTCCTGGAACAGGCTTCCCCCTCTGCATCCTTCACTCATGGTTCAGATTCAGCTTAAAATCCTCTTTATTATGGGCCTCCTCTCTGACACTCAGACTAGGCAGAGTCACCCAGTGTACATTCTTTGGTGCTGTATGCTTCCCCCACCCCCTAATTACAATATGGTTGAGCTTTGGGGTGATCACGAGGTGCTGTAGTTTGGATCTTGAATGTCCCTCAAAGCCCATGAGTTGAAGGTTTGGCCCCTGCCTTGTGGCACACTTGGGAGATGGTAGGACCTTTAAGAGAAGGAACCTAATGGAAGAAAGTTTGGTCATGAGGGTGTGCACTTAAAGGGGATATTGGGCTGTGGTCCCTTCCTGTCTCTTTCTCTTTGCTTCTTGACCACCATGAAATGAACAGGCCTCCTGTGCCAAAGACTGCCACCATGATGCACCATGCCATCATAGACCCAAAGCAACAGGGCCAAATGACAGTGGGCTGACGCTTTGGAAGCTTTGAGGCAAAATGAACATTTCCTCTTTATACGTTGGTCACTTTTGTTATTTTGTTATAGTAATAAAACCGACCAATACATACCTGTTATTTTTATCTAAGAAGATAGAGATGTCTTGTTCACTAGTGTATCCTACTGTATCACCAGCATCCAATAAAACATTTCACACATAGTAGGTACTTTAAAAATTGAGGCTGTTGGTTGGCTATATCCTTAGAATGCCAAACATGTAATATTTCAAGAAATAAAAACTTTAAAGATTTTCAGGAAACTGTAATTTCCAAAATATTATCCAGATGACTTAAAATGTCTTTTCTTAAAAAAATAAATTCTAGAAGAGTAATTTTGAAAATTAAAAATAGCCAGGTGTGTTGGGGCACACCAATAGCTCCAGTACTTGGAAGGCTAAGACAGGAGGATCATAGGTTCAAGACTAGTCTCTGCAATGTAGTGAAACTCTGAGCAACCTAATGAGACCCTGTTTCAAAACAAAAAATTAAAAAGGGCTAGGGGTGTAGGTCAGAGATAGAATCCCTGGGTTCAATCCCTAGTACCACAAAAAATTAAAAATAGTTTATTTTTTAAATTTAACTTTTGCAACCGCCAGACTCAAGTCTGCAGTAATATAAGTAGTTTTGCTCTTGCAAAGAATCATTTGACAGCATTTCTGAGGAAGATACAGTGGTGCCTTTTTTAAATTTCAACATGTATTTCCCATTGAAATCTATGAGGCCAAATTTACCAGAGGGAGGAAAATCTACATTCATAAGAGAAAAGACTCATCATTTACTGACTTTGTGCATTTTAACATATTTTTACTCTAGACATACAGACACTTACTGTTATAGTGACAGAAATGTCATATTACCTAGGGGTGTTTTCCCCTGTATAAAGGGAATTGTTTGTATTTACTGACACTTCCTCTCTCTTACTTCCTTCATAAACCACGCCTAGGATCTGTAAATGACCAAATATAAAATTGCATCATTATCAAATACCACATTTCAACCATGGAATACCTTAAAATATAATAAAGCATTTCTCAAACCAGAATGCTTTATTTGGAACTCTTGCACAGGATTAATTTGTGTTACAAATTTGAGAACCAAGACTTTGCCCATACCTGTTACTTGGAACAAGTTTCTATATTTGATGCTTTAGTTGGGTTCTGATATTATTTTATTTAATTAATTTTGATGGGAGCTTTTTTATATTGTCCCACTAGATGAGAGATTTTAACTCACAACCCTGCTGGCTCTGATATTGTGCAGTGAAGACAGTGTAGCACACAGTCAGTCTGCAACTCTGTGTTTAGGGATGTAGATACTCAAGAGGCACAGAGACTCTGCCCTCTTCTAGATATGGATCAGCTACTCAGAGAAGTCATAGAGATCCATAGAAACAGAACATCCTAAAATCTAGCACTTTTCCTGAAACTCTAGTGCATTGGGGTGACTGCAAATGCTCTAGAAATTCATTAAAGAGAGAGATGATTGAGGCTGAGTCAGAAAAGAAAAGCCTTTTGGAAAGAGGAGATTATTTAATTTATAATGTTTGACTTAGTTCTCCAAGAATAATGGGCAGTAGAGCTTCAGGCCTCTGGTTTGGGTTACTATAGTACCTGTAGCAAATGCTAAGAAAGGGTCCCAGTGTTGGTGGGGAAGGTGGGTGCAGAATCACTGTAGGGAGCTAGAATACTATTTAGCCATAAAAGGAATGAAATTCTGCCATTTATAACAACATGGATGAACTGGAGGACATTATGTTAAGTGAAGTAAATTAGGCACAGAAAGAAAAACACCACATGATCTCACTCATAAGTAAAATCTGTAAAGGTTGATCTCTGAGAAGTAGAGAGAATAATAGTGGTTACCAGAGACTAAGATGGTTGTGGAAAGGATGGGCAGACATTGGTCAAAGGATAATAATGAAATTTAAATATAGGAATAAATTTCAAGAAATATAATATACAGCAAGGAAATCTCCCTTCCAATTTTATTTTCTTATCATCCTATGTCTACATTCCTTTTCATAAGAATTTTTAAATAATAGTGTGACACTAGTGCTGTTTTTCATTTACACATGTTCCATACATATATAAATCCACATATCAGATACGGCTTTTTATCCCAAGTTTGTTCTGAAGATAAATCTATTTTGGTATGTAGACAGCATGTGCTACTTTGGACTAGTCCATGTAAATCTCCTTATTTTATTGATAAATCTAGGGTTTTTAAAAATGATTATTTCTCATTACCACAATGATAAAATGATAGTTCTTTAGAGGACTTTAGAGGTCTTTCTGAACATGAATGCAATTTCCAAACAGAGATTGACCAGGTATCCAGGGTTGGGTGGGTTAACCATGGTTTATTGTTGCTGTAGATCAGATATGATCATTAACATCCCTTTTCCTCCACTATGCAGGATGAATTCTTTACTCAGCCCCTTTTTGGGTATATACCCTGGGGATGGAATCACTGTGTTTTGAATGAACAATGGGCAGCAGGACTTTATTTTTTTTCTTTAACTGACACATACAAATTTAAAGCTTACGGGTATCGATGTCATACAATGTGATGTTTTGACAAGCCTACACACCCTGTGTGATGTTTAAATCAGTTTACATGTACTTATTTCTTCCAACATTTATCCCCTCTTTATGGTGAACATATTCAAAATTCTTTTCTCTAGATTTTGAAATATACAGTACATTATTGGTATCTCTAGCCACCCAATCAGAACTCCTTACCCCTATAGGACTGCCACTGAGTTACAGTTAGTTTTACTGATTATGGTGAGAATACTTAGGGGATAGGCACTGAGTTTAAGTAAAATTATATCCCAATTTATTAAGATTTCTTTTCAAAATTACTCGGTTGGCATAGGCTCTCACTAAGATTTTCTTTTTCTACATTGCCTTGATAATGAATTTTATATCTAAAATTTAAACTTTTACAATAGGGAGTCATAAAGTAGCATTTTAATTTTAAATCTATGATCCTCATATTATCAATAACATATGAAGCAAGGTTCAAACTTATTAGGCAGTTTTTTTTTTTACTAATGAGCTGCCTTTTCAGATTCCCTGACAATTTATTTACGCAATGATAAGTCTATTTTGAAATTATATATATATATATATATATATATATATATATATATACTTTCATTGATGCATTGTAGTTATACATCATAACAAGGTTCAAAGTGATAGAAGAAACATACATGCACACAACATTTGGTGAGTTTCCCCTCTGGATCCCACCCCGCTTTCCCTTCCGCTCTCCCTGTGAATGTTATTGAGATTGGTGATGTGGATAATTTTGTATATGTACATAGCATTATTTGAACTGTTTGCTTAATCAAGTCTCCTCCCCCCCAACCTCCCTCCCTAGATCCCCCTCCACTATTTACTGGTGTCTCTCCTTATTTATCTCAAGTCTCTTTTGTTTCCCAATTTCTCTCTAGCCTCCGCATATGAGAGAAAATATACAACCCTTCACTTTCTGAGACTGCCTAATCTCACTTAGAATAATATTCTCTAGTTCCACCCATTTTTCTTTATCAATATTGATTTTAGGAACTTCTAAGATATTTTGAATAATCATTAGCAAATTAAATAAAAATATATAAATTCTGGCTTAAACACTTGTCTCTTTTCGTGATATGTTTTCAATTATAATGCTGCTGAATCTATGAAGATTTTTATTTTGAAAATTTTCCTCAATGTCATTGCAAAAAGGAAAATCATTAAACAGCATAAGGATTCTGAGACAAAAGAAAAAAATGTCATTTTCTGCAGAAAACGTTTAAATATACATATTAAACTCAGAAGAATCAACAGAAAGCCTAATTATAACATGTGAATACAAAGTGACTGTGAATATCAAAACACAAATCTACAGCAATTCAGAAAATGTAATTAGAAAATGCAATAAGATACTGCTTGCATAAACATTAGATTAGCATGTAGTCCGAAATGATCCTAAGTATATTAGCTCACCAGAGTGTAAATTTTAAAAGTCAATTAAGTGAAATAAAACACTAAATAAATGACACATGGACTAAATATTATTAACATATCCATCCTTCCCAAAGTAAAACATCTAATATGATTCCAATTGACACCTAAAAGATTGGGGAAATTGGATAATTTTTAAAATGTATATGACTATACGAAATTCCTTCAATTTATAAATAAATTCTGAAAAACAACAAGAAGAGACTTATTTTACTGTATAAAATATAGTATTACAGAGTCAAATTCTGGCATTCTTGACGATATGGATAACTGGACCAATACAAAAGACGAGAATTTAGATTCCAATATGAGTTGTCTAGAGCCCAGACACCAGGAATCTTGACCACAGTTTGAAACAACCCTTTCATCATATAGAAAAAATAAGGTGAGATCAACTCAGTTTAAACTTGTCACAAAAACCTCTAGGTTGATTATGATGCATGTCCATAAAAGGCAAAACTATGAAACACTTGTGGGAAAACAGAGAATGGTATTTCTTTCTTTTTTTTTAACCTTTACTATCTCAAAGTCATAAACAAGTTGCAAATCTAAGAACACAGAAATTGGTAGATTATGAGAGTGGAATTAATCTTGTCACTTCACTGAGAATAGTGCCTTAGAGGTATCTCATTTCCTACCAGACGAAGTCACACATTTTGGCCTATTTCTCCTGAATGAGGTAGTGTCAAAACCAGCCCTCTGGCCTCTCCACCTGTCTTGGCCTTGAGGTGGACTTACTCTGTTCATAGCTTTTCTGAAACACTCTGAACACTCCTGCACTTCCCATATCTCACTGACTTCAACAATCCTTCTATCCTAGTAGGATTTTGCTTCCCAGGAGATATTTGTCAAACCCCTGAAGCTAATTTGGCTGTCACAATCAGAGGAGATTCGAAGGACACTGGGTGGGTGGAAGCCAAGGATGCTCTTGAACATCCTACAAGGCACAGATGACTCTTGTTGCCACCACCAGAATTACCCAGCCCAAAATATCAGCAATGCTGAGTTTCAGTACCTCTGAACCAGACCGAGTGCCCTGTGGGCACAGACTGCGGCCTCCAAAACTACCCCTGGCAGTGAGCCCAGGAGTTCAGGCAGAGTGGAAACCAAGAATATCTGATTGAACACATTATTGTTCAATTCATTTCTTACTGGCAATGGAGAGTAACAGGTATTCTCTGTTGCTTATATTTCCTTCACAGGGCCTGCTACTGCTATGACTTACACAACCTCCAGTCTCAATTAGATTGCCATGAAGTCCATCGCTACCTTTCAACTACCAGTTTCCCTGTGACTATTATTCTATTAAGACTATCTATTAATATTGCCATTCTAATAAATGATGAGAGAACCATTCTGAAGTGAAGGTAATTTAGGAAGGCATTTTTTTAAATATACTTTTATTGGTGCCTTATAGTCTCACATCATAATGTAAATCCTAGTGATAGTGACATACATGCACACAGTACTTGGTGGGATTTCTCCCAGCTCCCAGGAAAGCAACTTTAAGATAGCCATCCTAAAACCAAATAACATATCAGTACATTGCTCAGCTTTACAAAGCACTATAAAATAGCTGACCTCATGACACACCCCTAAAGGAAAATAATACAGTTATTCCACGGATTTACTTATTTTAAACTGCCATATAAAGACTTTGCAGTAATTTCTTTGTCAGAATTTGTTTGTTCAGAACTTTACCAATATTAAATAGAAAAAACAGATATTGGGGCCCCTTGCGTGCAGGGTACCGGACCGCCCGCGCGCGCCCCACCCCGGAAGCCCCCGGCCACCTCGCCGGGCCCCTTGCGCGCCGGGTACCGGACCGCCCGTGCGCGCCCCACCCCGGAAGCCCCCGGCCACCTCGCCGGGCCCCTTGCGCGCCGGGTACCGGACCGCCCGTGCGCGCCCCACCCCGGAAGCCCCCGGCCACCTCGCCGG
>PVJS01039557.1:0-18838 GCA_004027185.1 Glis glis
TTGTAATCCCAGTACTTGGGAGGTTGAGACAGGAGGATCTCAGGTTCGCAGCCAGTCTCAGCTACTTAAGTGAGGCCCTTTGCAACTTAGTGAGACTCTGTTTCAAATTAAAAGAATAAAGCCAGGCATGGTGGCATATGCTTGTAATCCCAGTACTTGGGAGGCAGAGACTGGAGGATCCGGGTTCGCGGCCAGCCTCAGCTACTTAGTGAGGCCCTCTGCAACTTAGTGAGACCCGGTTTCAAAATAAAGTATAAAAAAAAGGGCCGGGGGTGTAGCTCGGAGGTAGAACGCCCCTGGGTTCAATTCCTGGTACCGCAAAAATAAATAAATAAATAAAATAAAATTGCTCAGCAAATATTTGTAGAACAATCTCTATATAATGGTGCTGTTCAAACCAAAGGGAGAAAGGTATTTATGCAGATGGCTCATGCAAAAGAAAAATTCAGCACCTGACACATGTTAAAAACAGAAAAACAGATTTTATTTGGGCTATTGCTATAGGCAAGGGAGACTCCAGTATAAACTGAGTTCTCAACTCCATTGAAGGAAAAGGCAGCAGGCTTTCAAAATGCTGATGAGTCTGGTAGTTAAACTCGTCTGAAGGTTTGAGTTTGCAAATTGGTGTTATTGGAGGTGGGTTGATACCCACTCACTGAGACTGAGAAGCAGGGGTCCTATCTTTCTTGACCACCACATATTAAAGGGAAGGCTTCCAGATCCTTGAGTAATATATCCTTGGATTATTTCAGTGGGAACAAGAAAGGGTCTACAATTGCAAGTTTTCAGAGAAAACAGAGGTGAGGAGCCCATGTCCACATTTTGGCTAGAACAAGTTGTAAACTCTTTGGGCAACTTCTTCAGAGAGGCATTTTAAGAGATGGGGGTCTTGGATTCATCCTAAGCGCCTGGTCTTGGATTGATTGGAGACATGTTGAAGTCTCCTCTGGTCCCATAGTAGCATGAGGAGGAGGGAGAGAGCAGATGCTATCATTTTGGCTGAGATCTTCATAGTTCTCCCTAGTGAGAAAGACAGTTGACAGTATGAGCTCTTGTGTAAGTTATACACACTTTTTCAAAGAACTAATAGTTTCCACTCTCATTCACAATGATTGTAGAGAAGAAACTATGACAGAATCTGGCACTTAGCATATTATTTTTAGCATCATTTTATACATATTTGTACAAACAATAATTTTGCTGAGGTTTTTGGTGTTGCTCACACCGTTTGAGGAATATGTATAATTTAATAATCATTATTTTAAGAGCTACTTCAGACATGGACCTCCTCTCCTTTCACCCTTTGATTTTAGCACAAGGTAAAATTTGATGGAACCTGCCATTCCTCACCTCCTTTAGTCAATGGACAGTCCCTGTGGTCCAGCCTATGAAATGGTTCTTGGAGTTAGGGCCTCAGCCCATGGTCATTTCCAATCCTTGAACACAGACTCTTTTATTTTATTGTTCTTGTCTTTTTCTACCATTCAGGAAAGAGTAAGATCTTTGTGGGGCTCAGTTTTAATTAAACACTCTAGTGGCTGTCTGTTACCTGAATGGTCAGAGGATTCATTTATCAATAATTTTTGAGTACCTGGTACATGTCAGGCATTGTATTATGCCCCCAATCCAATTTTCATACATAACAGTCTGACTCCAGATTATCTTGCCAGTCATAGTTCTTAACAGTCTCAGCCAATACTGACCCTACTTTCTATTTACACAGGAATACTGACTGTTCCCTGTATGCACTGGGCTCCATCCCACCTCAGTGTTTTTGCATATTCTGCATATTCTGATCCATCTGTTGAGAATGTCATTCTCTAGTTCCCATCTAGTGGGATCTTATTCATCTTTAAGGCCCAACTCTAATATCAACTTTTCTTCATAAATGTATCCAAGCTAGTCCTATTCAATGGCTATCTCCTCACAGTTCCTACAGCAGTTTATACTAATCTCCATAATATCACGTAACTGATTAAGAATTAGACATTCATATCCCAATTGCAATAAACTAAAGGTCCTTCAAAGAGTCTTATCTATTCCTATTTATAATTGTAGTATTCTGTAATGTCTCTAAAACATATTTCTTCTTTTGTTTCTTTACATAAGAAATATTCACCAAATAAGATGAGTAAACAATACTTATTTGAATATAACATGAGGAAGTAAAACTATAAGCCCTCGAATTCAATAATGACAAACTCTGGGGTTAAACAGCCTGGGTTCAATTTTGACTATGCCACGTTCTAGTATACTTGACCTTGGAGAGCTTTATTCACCTCACATGGTGTTTGTTTCTTTGCTTTGCTTTGCTTTTTAGTTAAACTACATAACCAATTGTCTTGCTCAACATTCTCACTGCTATAATCCAAAAATTTGATCACACAATTTAGAGGAAGAAAGATTTATTTGCTCCTGGTTTTTGGAGATTTTGGAGTTCAGTCCATGTGAGGCCGGGTCTGTGGAGCTCAAGGCATGGCAGTGGGAAGCAGAGAGAGGGACAGCACAAAGATCTGCTTTCATATCACAGAGGCCTGAAGCAGAGAGAGCAAGTGGAGGAGAGAGTCTTATATAATCCCCAAGGCTACACTGTCAGGGACCCCTCCTTAGCAACCAATCCCTGCTTCCAACATTGCTAGCCTGTTTTGTGAGGGCTATGGGGGATATTCTAAATTCAAACCATGACACCATTGTAAAACAAGATTACCTTGTGCCTGAGATAGAATAGGTACTTCACAACTATTCATGATTGAATGAAAGATTTAATAAATTCTGACCCACCAATTGCATGACATATAACATCTTGGCAGGTCACAGCCGATGAAGTGCATTCTTTCATGTTTAGGTCAACACAAGGAAATAAGATTGGTATTACTGTATCATTTTTAGTTCCCCTTAGAAAGTAAAGAGTAGATTAAGCAAACAATTAATTGAAAAAGGGCTGTTGCTTGGGAGAGTTGATGACCTGAGTGAGAGTGTACCATCTTCCAACTCCCATATGTGGATATTGTAAAATTATTTTTGTTTTTCTGCTCGGGACAGGACTAATTTAAATTATAAAATGAGGTTGTGCTACCCTCCGAAAGCCACTGATTTTGTGCATGGCCTTATTTCCTCCTGGCAATTTCCTCTTTACTCTCAAAGGAAATGGATACGGGCTTTGGAACCACATTCGCTCCAGATAGCCAAGGGTGGATCTCACCAGAGTTGAAGGAAGAAAATAAAAAAACTCCGGGTTACATACCAAGTATTTATTGCTGTTTGGCAGGCGTAGAGGTGTGGTGCCTTATCATCCTGTCACAGATTTCCTGTGACTTTGAGGAAGTGCTTCCCTTATTTATTGTCATCATTAACTTTCCCTGTTATTTCTCCCCATTTGTTTTTCTTTTCCTTTAAAAATATACTAACTAACAAGGCATGCTACTTCTGGTTGGAAGAGATTGCTTTCTGCTTTCCTCTATCTGGTGGTAACCACAATGCATAACCTAGGATTGCTGAACAGATATTTTAAGTATCTTCTACATTCAAATACTATGCTGGGTGTGGCTGAGGCAGCAAATGTTTGTTAATGCAATGTTTCTTAAGTCAAGGAATGATCAATCTTACAGAGGCGACCCTATACACTGAAAAAATACTCCAGTACATTTTAAAATGTATTCCATGTCCATGAAAGGGTGTATAACACAGACTCTAGAAATTTGGAAGAGATTTGCTCATTTGGATTTCAGTCTTCACTGATTAGGAAACAGAAAAATTTAGTTGGACATTGAGCATTGACTTTCAATCTATGGGGTCTATCTAGGGATATCAGAGATTATTTCTTTGTAACTGAAATTTAAAAGCAAAATCATGCAAAGAGCAATTTAAGCTTAAAGCATTTGCAAGAAAAGAAATAAAAAAGAGAGCAAAAATCAATGAGGTTGAAAATAAGAATAGAGAAAATGAATATATGGAATGCTATTTCATTGAAAAGATCAATAAAATGTATTAATTGAAGACACTAGCTATCAATATCAGAAATGAAAAAGGAGTTTATCATTATTAATATGGAAATTAAAAGATACAAACAGAATGCTATGAAGAGCACCATGACTACAAATTTCATAACATATAAAATGGACCAAAATTCTTTGAAAGACACAAACTCAAAATTCACATAAGGAGATACAGGTAATTTGAGTAGAACTATTTATATCAATGAAATTATATCAATTATTGAAAACCTTCCCAAAAAGAAGCAGCAGGTCCAAATGTTTTCCCTGGTAAGTTATTCCAAATATGTAAGGAAAAAATATATCAATCTTCCATAATCTCTTCCAGGAAATTGGGAGTGCGAATGCTCCCTAACTTTTTCAACTCATACCAAAAACCAGATAAAGACATTACAATAAAGGAAACCTACAGACTAATATCTATCATAAACATAGGTGCAAAAGTCCCCCCAAAATGTTAGCAATTGGAATGCAACTGTATGTAACAATAATTATACAGCATGACCAATGAGCTTTAGTTCAGGTATGCAAGGGTGTTTCAATAGTTGGAAATCAATCAGTAACATCCATTACATCAACAGTATATTAAAGAAGAATCAGGTGATCATATTAGCTGACTTAGTAAAACTCTTTGACACAATTATAACACAGATTCATAATAAAACCTCTTAGCAAATTAAGAATAGAGAGGAACTTCCTCAATTTGATACAGTCCATCTACCAAAGGTCTATAGCTAATATCTTATTTAACTGTAAATAACTGGTTTCTTCCTTCCAAGGCTGAGAGCAAGGCAAAGATGCCCTCTGTTACCATTACAATTCAACAATGTGCTGGAGGAAAAGAGTAACTTTCCAGTTATAGGAGGAACCTGACAAATACTGCCTCAGCCAGGCGATCAAGGTCAAAATTGATAGTGTTAAGTCATGTTGAAGTCTGAGAAACTGTCATAGCCAAGAGGAGCCATAGGAAACTAAATATAATATGACATTTCCTAGGACAGATGAGGTACCTTAAGTAAAAAGCAATGAAGTCTGAATAAAATGTACATCTTACTTAATAATAATGTATCCTTATTGATTCATTAATACTAACAAGTTTCCAGCCAGGCGTGGTGGCATATGCCTGTAATTCTAGTATTTGGGAGGCTGAGACAGGAGGATTGCAGGTTCAAGGCCAATCTCAGCAACTTAGTGAGACTCTTAGCAACTTAGCAAGATCCTGTTACAAAATAAAAAATAAAAAGGGCTGGGGGGTGTTGTTCAGAGGTAGAATGCCCCTGGGTTCAATGCCCAGTACGGAATAAATAAATAGTAACATGTTTCCATACAAATGTAAGATATTAATAGTAGGAAAAACTATGTGAAAGGAGTATATAGGGATTCTCTGCATTATCCTTCCAATCTTTCTGTAAATGTAAAGTTGGCATAAATATTATGCATATTTTAAAGAAATTTCAGATGGTTCTGAGACATATTCAGAGCTTAATGCTTCAAATGAAGCTTTAAAAGAATCTTCCATTTTTCAGTAAAAATATTCAGGTTCTCTCCCCTTTTCTGATCCTTAGAAACCTGATGATATTGAAAACATCATTTTCCTCATCTCAGAAATAATAACTACAGCATCACACACACACACACACACACACACACACCCATATGCATACTTCACAGGATTATTTTGAGGATTAACTTATACAATGCACAGCCAAAATATATTGTCATGTGCAGACAGAAAGATTTGACAGAATGCAAAACACTCAAGGAGAAATAAGGCATAAGGATCTAACATAAATATAAAACAATAAATGTGGGTTAGGTAGAAAGGCACTTAGTCCTAAAAGAGAAACAGAAATATCCAAGCTATGGGTTATATTTCAAAATAATTAAACTGCTTGGTTAGTTGTTCTAATTTAACTTCTGCCCCAAACCAGATTTGTTAGCATTTAACGAATCACTTGCCTCCTTTTACTATGCTTTTCTCATCTGTAAACAAGATCTGATAATATTTTGTCCCAAAGTTTGCTGTCGAAGATCCAATCCACGGACTAAGCAGCGATGTCATTCCTTCACGCAGCAGGAAGATCTGCCCCCACTCTTCCCATAAAATCCTCATCAACCCAAGTCTCTTAATTCCTAGTGAAGTGTGCTCAGTTCCTCAACGTTATCCCTACTGTCCTGTAATTGAATCGTTTGGTTGTTCCGGGCCACCAAAAACTTTGCAAATGATTATGCAGAAATCGTAACGATGACCTTTGGCTCATAAACTTAAACAAAACCCTCTATTCCATTTCAACAAAAGATCTGCTTTTTATCAGATGAATTATTCAATTTCAAAGTTTCAAGTATAATTTGTTCTCGCAACCTATTTATTGCCTTGTAAAATTACAAGTCTTCTGTTTCTCTTGTGAATGAACTTAGATGCTTCCTTCTAAGTTAAGTTCAACTATCTTGTCCAGGAAATACAACTGCCCCAGAAAACTGAGACTTCCTTTCTCTCTGTTTTTGGTAACCGCCCTTGATTTTTCTAGCACATTGCCATCAGCCAGCATTCATAGTCTCTTCCTGCCCACTAGGTGGCAACTCAATAGCCTACTGGGTCAGAGCTATTTCTGTAAGGTCCTTAATCACACTTTCTCACTAAAAGATACCTACTGTCATGTTACACAAAATAAGCTAGACTTAGAGAGTGAAGGGTCTTATGTTTTCTCTCATATGAGAAAGCTAGAGAGAGAAAAAAGAAAGGAAAAAAATAGGATCTCATAAAACAGAAAGAAAAGTAAGCTGGGTAGAGGGAGGAATCCAGGAGGAGGGAGGGACTGGGGGTTGAAACATCAAATTATGTTATGTGCATGTATGAATACTCCACAATCAAACTGCTACTATGTATAATTATTATGCACCAATTGAAAATAAAAACTGTCAACTATAAGGCTTTCAACATACTGAGCATTGTGTTCATGGCCTAAATGCCTGTTGAATTTTATCATCCTTCGGAAAGTAGACTGTGATTCCTTCAAAATGACAGGAATCATGCTTTTATTTGAGTCTTTTTTATGAGTATTTACCCAGTGTCTTTCAGAGTATCTGACAGATAGTAATCCCTCAGTAAACATCAAAGACATAAGAAGATGAAAAGAAGGGAAGGAAGTAAAGAAAAAAAAGATTGAACGAAAGAAAGGCAATTATATTGGAAACGGCATCTCTTTCTGAAATAGAAACTTTGAGGCACCAAGAACTAACAAAGGGGGATGTTTTGATCCTTAATTGGGACGAGGCTGGGAAACACTTTCTAAGTATAAGTGTAGCAGAGGGGTTGATGTCAGAGCCATCATTTGGGAGCCGAGTTAAAGAAGCAAGGCCGACAATCAAAATTACTAGACAAGCAAAAATGTCATAGAAATAGCCATACACGAAACCAAGCTGGGAGCTAGGAAAGGCAGGGAGGAACAAGCATTCTGAACAGATCATGGGACAGGATCTGGGACAACCTTGAGCTAGCCTGTCCAACCCTGCAGTATACTTGTTATTACTCCTGAAGCTTGGGACAGGTTGCCTTCTATTTAGTGGTCCCACCTGAAGGACACTGACAAAACTGCATACCAAGAGCAGAGTAGACAGGAAGTGGGTAGAGTCATGGTTAACGTGTACTGGGGACCCATGAAGCTTTCAGAGGTGGGGGGGGCATATAATGTCACTGCCCAGATCATCATCACTAGAGGATTATAATGAGCTTCACCTCCTAAGGACTGACAATATGATTTGAAAGTGTTATGTCCTAAAGCTGATACACGTTTGTTTCATACTTTGAGAAACAGTACTCAAGGACATAAGCAGCCCATGTAAAGCCAAAGTAACTTCCCTTCTCTGGAAAGCTCTAGAAAGTTCTCCAAGCTGCACCAGCACCTTCTAGGGGATCTAAAGTCAATTTATCATCCTAAACCAGGGCAGGAGAGTGTAAGGAAAGGCAGGAAACAAAATAACTCCAGAACACAGATGCTGGAGGTAGAGTTGTGGATGCTATTTGAACAGGGATGTGGTTGGCGTAGGGACTTGATAGAGTGAGGTGAGGCTCCTCCTCATCTTCAGATGCATCCAACTAGGGAAGAGAGATACTGATGGATGCAAGTTTAGTGCTTTTTGAATTTACCCTGGAAAGCAAAGAAAACAAAAATGGTCTTGAATCCAAAGATATGCCATCTGATTGTATCCATTCTGCTAATTAAATGCTCATCACCAAAGTCTAGGAGATCCTACTTGTCAAAGCCATTAAAATATGTAAATAATTATTTATCTATAGTTAAAATGTTTACCCCATCCCAGCTTCAGCAATGGAACCCTCTAAAAAAACAGAGCTAAGACAGTCTTCCTTCCTTTTACTCTATTTTTACCCATCAGCAGATGAGCAAAGTAATTTGAGACATAATCCATTGTTCTTGTACAGATGTCTGAAATGCGAGTTTTGGCTTTTCTACAGGTGCTAAGAAAAGCTTTATTTATTTATTTTTCTTTTTTTTAACAGCTTCATGAACACCTGTTTTGTAGGTCCTGAATTTGTATGTCATAAGATCCCATCCCAACCCCTTTCAAATTTTAGATTTCATATTCAGACCAGAGAACAAAAATTGACAAACAGACTCTTGGCAGCAAGATTATTAATCATTTTCCTATGTCTCAAAAATGTCAAATAGGGTTTTTATCCATTATGGAAAAATATTTATTGAAAAACAACATTGAAATGAAGTGTTTTTTGTACAAGCTTAAATATTATGGCTAGCTTCCCTTCTTTAGTAATATCATTATATTTCAAATAAATCTTTTGGTTCTATAAGAATGCAAGGAGAAACATAAAACTAAGAGGAAAAATACAAATTATTTTTTCCCACACTGGGCTCAGTTTAAATAACAAATCAGCTGAGAATCGGAGCAGCATGTTGTAACTTTCCTATTGTTATATGTGCTGCTGTGAGCTTCTTTTTACATAACTCAGAACACATGACACATAATTGACAGACAGATATAAAAGAGGCTAATAACAAGGGGAATCACTAACAATATCTGGAAACAGAAATCTCAAGCTAGTTGTGGTGTTTTTTTCTTTCTGCTTAGCATCATCAGACTCCCTTGGAAATAAGTCAAAAGATTTTTGAAGAAAACAAATCATAAAGTAGTAGGCAGTCTCATAAAGTGTGGGGGCTCATAAAAGAGAAAGTTAAAAAAAGTGAATATTTTAGGCAAGTCATAGAAATTATTTTTTGGAGCACACTAGTGTCCTCTAATTTTAAAGTTAAAGTGATTATCTGAGAAATATTTTAACTCATATTAGCAAGATTAGGCAGCAAAATAAGGATTGTATGATTTATTGGGAAAATATTCATAAACCATCTACTATGTACCAGGGATCTTTCTAGACTCAGGATGGAATAGTGAGAAAAGATAAATAACAGTGCAACTGATTTAGGAATCATATGAGGGTACATTCGACTAAAAGTCTACAATCATTCCTATTTACTTCTCCAATCTCCTTCCTTTTGTTATAAATTTATCGGGCATTTTAGCTTACTCAAGAATGGATTCCCAAATACTTTTCACAAATGTTTATTGCACCACTACTCAAAATATATAGAATGGATACAGCCAGACGATGTAGCACCGGATGAATGGATGAATAAATCGTGGTAAACACTTACAATTGAATATTATCCAGCTATAAAAAGAAAGGAAGTACTGATACTAGATACAACAGGGATGGACCTTAAAAACATGATGTTCAGTGAAAGAAACCAGATAGAAAAAAACATATATTATGTGATTTAATTTCTGAGAAATACCCAGAACAGATAAGTGTTATAGTTAGATATAAAATGTCCTCTAAAGAGCTCATTTGTTAATGTTCGGAGTTGATGTAACTGAGTCATTAGGGTTATAATCCCAATAGTGGATAAATTCATAATGGATTTATCTGGGTTGTGACCTGGCCCAGTAGGGTGTGGCTGGAGAAGGTGGGTCCCTGGGGGTGTGGCCTTGGGGATTATATATGGTTCCTCCTCCCCCTTATCTCTCTCGTGCTTCCAGCCTCCATGATGTGAGGAGGACAGCCCATGTGCTCTCCCTCTCTCCACCTCCCAACACCATGCTCTGAGATTCTCTATCCCTAGCCTCACATGGACTAAACCCGAAACCCTAAGAAAATAAATCTTCTTTACTCTAAGTTATGTGGTCAGGTCTTTAGATGATGGCCGTGAGAATGCTGACTGGATCAGTAAGTCCCTAGAGACAGAAAGCAAATTGGTAATCGCCAGGAGCTAGGGATAAGGGTAGGCATGGGGAGTGATTTCAGTGACAATGGATATTTCTTTTGGAATGAAGAAAAAATGTTTGGGAAGCTGACAGAGGGGGGTTGCACAGCATTGTGAATGTGCTAAATGCCACTGACATGTATATTTTAAAATGGTTAATTTTTATATTGGTTAAGTTTTACCTTTACGAGAACATCGATTAAAACTAATAATGTTATCCTTATGTCTAGATGAACTGAGCATATAAAGCCTTTTGCCAACTAAAGTCGATTGCTGCACAATCAATTTGATTGGGGGAAACTGTCAAGATGGCAGAAATCACTGAAATAGCCAAGTCTGGCAGGGTAACCTTGTCTAGACTCTATCCTAGTCAGGGGATTATTTACTTCAAAATTATTACCCTGGCAGTTGTTTTAGGGTTTTGGACCTGGCTGTCTGCTGGAAAAAAAAATTTTGCATGGTGAAGGGAATGTTGTACAGGAGCCAGGAGACAGTAATTCAATTCTAATTTACTTGAAGACTTTATCTTGACTTTAGAGCTTAGCAAGAAGCAGTCATTTCTGAGGAAAAATAAGCCATCATATAATCCAGGAGACCTTCAAATCTATAGTTTGAAATAAATTAATAACTATTCACTCTATACTCTAAACAAATACATGTAAGAGATAGATAATCTTTAATTGGAAATTTAAAAGTCACTGCTAAATCTGTCTTTATCCACATAACTGAGATCATCAATGGTTGTTTTGTTAATGACTAGACATAAAATATCTGAAAAGTGGAGACAGTTGCCTCCCTCACAGAAATGGTGTGTTTTTTGAAAGTGACTGAGTTCTTAAAAAGGACATACCTTTATAAATCCAGAAAATGGTACTTAAAACCTAGGAGAGGGAAGAAACATAGAAGTCAAACAAACTTTGGGAAGTGAAAGAGAAATAAGGCCCTCTCTGTTTACCTCTACATTCTATTTCTGTGAGTTTTACTGCAAAATATTTCCGAAATCCACTTTTTCTAGGTACATAGAATCATAATTTAAACATTCTCTATAATACGTCTTTTTCTTGGATACTCACTCCCACCTACTCAGCAGATCAATTATTCTAAAGTCAATACATTTTAATTTTCTAAATGAATCTCTCATCTACTCTTATCCTTTAATTCCATTATCATCATGGTAGGTAAACAATCTTTAATTATAAATTTAAAAGTTGCTACTAAAATATGTCACGATTCATATAAATCATATCATCTGTCACTGTATTTACAATATGTGAAATCATTTGTCTATACATGCTTTTTTTCACAGGTATTTTGCATAATGTTAAAGTTCTTGGAAATTATAGTGACAAAGGGCCTGGAAAATTGTACCTACCCTTAATTCTACCTCGGTACTACCAAAGGAGTAGGTTTCTGGAGCAATATTGCATATTTTATTAGTTACCTATTGATATGTTACAAATTTACTCCCAAGCTCATCCACTGAGAACAAGTATTTATATTTTTCACAGTTTCTCTGGGTCAAGATTTTGGGAGTGATTTAAGCTGGGTTGTTTTGACTCAAACTCTCTCATGAGCCTATAAACAAGGACTAGCACCAGCTGTAGGCACCTCAAGCCTCCAGAGGAAAAAGTCCTCTTGTCTTATTTCTGTAGCCATTGGCCGCCTTGGGAGATCTTTCTAAGCCCATTTGCTGGCCATTGGAGAGCCATGAGAAGATACGCTTCTGAATTCACTTACATGGGCTTCTCTGTATCACTCTCTCATGACAGGGGAGCCAGCTTCCCCTAGAGCAAGCGATTGAAGTGAGTGAGAGAGAGAGATCAGCCTGGGAGCCACGGATTGTAGAATCTAATCTTCGTGATCAGAACCCATCACTCATGGCATATTCTACTCATCAACAAGGAGTCACTTTGTCCGCTCCTCACTCAAGAGGAGGAGCCTGGGCTATCCACACAGATCTCACCACTTAATGTCTTCAGAAAACGTGGGCATTTTTGTTAAGCCCTTAGCACTTCATATTTCTTCTCTTGTAAAATCATATTATAATATAAACCTCACAAGGTTGTTGGGAAGCGTGAGTGAGGGTCTGAAGGACAGATACCAAGCTGGAGTGGCTGAAGAGAGTTGTAGGTAATCACCACCAAACAAGAGAGAGGCATCTGTCAACTGGAATCCCGTAAAGCTTCCAATATGCACACACCAGCATCCTTGGAAGGAGGAGGAAGAGAGAAAAGGCTGCTCTGGCCATTGCTTCCCTTGATCTTATCTTAGGGGCTTCCTTTAATCTCAACTTCATTTAGAAGCATTTCAGAGGGTTCACAGATTGGTGGAAAAAACATGTATCACATACACGCATACTTATAAATTCCCCAATTATAAGCAAAAACACAGGAGTTACACAGGTTGTATTGGACAGGGTTCACTAGATTAACAGAATTCACAGAATGAGTATATTTGAAAAAGGGATTTATCAGATGGGCTTACAGTTTGAAGCAATGTAGTCCCAGGTTCTGACTACACGTGGAGAGTCAGAGGAACCAGTAGCTGGTCGAGCGGTCTAAGAGCTGGAATCTTAGGATTGGAGCAACCACTAATTCAGTCCCAGTCCAAGACATGAAGATCAGGAAGCTCTTCGGAGAAACAATGGTGAAGTTTCAGTTCGAAGGGCTGGAGGCTGAGAAAATCAAGAAGCTCTTTAGAGAACGGTGAAGCCAGCGGCCGACGATCTCAGACTAGAGCAGATGCGTTTTCCTCGGAAAGAGTCCCACGCACTCTACGCGGCTTCTCCCTCTTTTATCTAAGTCCGCACCTATCAGAATCCTGCTGCCTAAATTCAGAGCAGGGCTTTCTGTTTAATCTGCTGTTATACACCCAAAATCACATAATCTTGGGTGTGTCATGATCAGGTCAAGTTGACAACCTAGATTGACTATCACACAGGTATTAGTGGATTCCCTGTCAAAGAATAATCTTTAGAGATATGGGAAAAAAATCTGAATTTGTACTATACCATGTGTGTTTTAGTCTCAGAGCTTATATCACCATCCCATGAGACCCAACATTGAATTACTTCTATTAGGGGAGTGATGACAAGCTCTATATCTGCTAAGGCATATATCTCCATCTGGGTGGGAATATTCCAGGGGAACATGTGAAGACACCTAGGTTTTAGGTAGCACTAAAGTGAATTTAACAGGTTGTATTATTTTCTTTAAGAATATTTCTACTTCTAACTTTTCTCTATCATTAAAGTGTCATGATTTGAATTCCTTCTCATTCCTGAATTCCTATCTCTATTTGGTTTGATGAGCTGATTTCCAAGTAGCAGCCTTATACTTCACTGACATGATGTTTCTGGGGACCACCCTTCTTTTCCATGAACATAAAGGTTTGTTCAGAGGTGTTTCAATCCATGTGTTGCCCAGACTCTTGCAGAAATGCCTGCACTGGGTGTAACACAACCAGAATCCTGACTTACATAAAACTACAGTCTCTGGGGTTTGGATTTCCAGTGACTATGTAGATATGACTTGAGCTAGGGAGATTTTCTCTGCTCCTACTATTGTATTGACCCAACTATACTGCAGGCAGGAGCAGCGTGAGGAATATTGGGCTACATTGTTAGTGTTCCTTTCTCTCCCAGAATTCAAACTTCCCAAATCTTCCTGCTCCAAAGTCTGTGCTAATTCCTCTCTAGATCTCCCCTGCCAGGCACTTAAGACATGCTCAGTAAATGTTTTATTGAATGGAAATATATCTTGAATAAAAAATAGCAGGCGAATGAAAGAAATACCCAGAGAATTTTTTTTTTTTTTGGCGGTACCGGGGGTTGAACACAGGGGCGTTCTACCTCCGCGCTACACCCCCGGCCCTATTTTTTATACTTTATTTTGAAACTGGGTCTCATGAAGTTGCGGAAGGCCTCACTAAGTAGAAAGAGACAGGGAGAGAGAGAGAGCTGAGGCTGGCCGTGAACCTGGATCCTCTGGTCTCCACCTCCCAAAGTACTGGGATTACAAGCGTGTGCCACCACACCCGGTTGCCCAGAGAAATTTGAAATAAGGAAGAACCAAGTAGGAACCATAAGTAAAGCACATAAAGTAGTCACCCATAGGGACCAAACAGAAAATAATGATCAACCACGTGCCTACCATGCAGGGTTATTATGAAAATCAACAAAAGATTATGGGAATGACTTACTCCAAAGCTTAAAATGTAGTTTTGTTACTTCTTAACTCCAAAGCTTAAAATGCAGTTTTGTTACTTCTTAACATCAAAAATTTCTCATGCTTCTTAAGTTAAATAGTTACTATACACATGAACAACTGATATTAAGCCACATTAAATATCCGTGTTGATTCCGTTATTCTAATTGTTTCCCATTAATCAACACACAAATATTTATAAGCATTTATTAGTGCTTAATAATTTTATTAGTAAAGAAATAAATAAGAAGTATGTATATTATATAGTTTCTGACTTCAAGAAACATTGTGTAGAAAAAGGATGCATTTTAATTCTACCACCAAGACAACAACTATAGAAACAACTACTACTAATGACAGAAAAAGATGGAAAAAGAGAAGGGACAGGAGAAGGAGAGGAAATTAAATTTGTAGTAGCAAGCAATTATAGATATTTAGAGCTGTGGTAAGGAATTTACATGACTAAACTCACTTATTCTATGTTGAAAACACTATTTTTTGCCATAATTTGTATGATAACATGTGTAAAAAAGAATGCTGCTTGGCTGAGAGGTGGGCCTGACCCTATTTGATTTCCTAAAAGATACTACATTCTCAGGACTTGAGAGAGGTGACCTTTAACATACAACCTAATTGAGGTGGTTTCTCCAGAAATTATAATGATTAGAGATAGATATTCTATGAAGGAAAGAACAACTCCTTTGTTTTTATCATTTTTTTACTTTAAAAATTATATACTTTTCTTTGGGGGGATTTTAGATTGACATCAAAATTAAAAGGATGTCACAGAGCTATTTCATATACCTCTTCTCCCCACATAAGCATGGTCCCCCCCATTATCAACTCTCCCAATCACCAGGGTGCTGCATTTCTCACAGCTGATGAGTCTTCTTGGAGATATTATTTGTATCTCTAATGTACATTGCAGGTTAGCACATTTAGTTGCCGGCTTTGCAAGTTTAAATTACTTGGCCAAAGCTGGAGTTGGTATCAGGATATCAGAATTTGATTTCAGGATGTCTGAATCTTAGAGACTGAATATGTATTCCGATCATTATATAGATTACTTTAAATTTCATTGTGTGGTGGAAGAAAATGAAGCTCTACAAAAATACTCAAGTTCAAAGTGGCTGGGAAGTAGAAGACGCAGTGACAGATGTGGCCCCCTGGGGCCCCTGGGACCTCACTCTTGCCCTCACCTTCTGCCTGGCTCATTCCCTTTGGTTTGTTCGTGGCCTGGTTATAGGTTCATGCTGACTACACCTTTCCATCTACTATGTTTGAGGCTGGAATGCACATCAAAAGGTTCATGTGTTGAAAGCATGGTCTCTGGTACAGCAAGATTCAGAGGTGGGGCCTGGCTGGAGGAGGTGTGCCACTGGGAGGGAGGCCTTGAAGAGTATATACGTCCCTAGTATCCTCCTCTTGTTCTCTCTGCTTCCAGCCACCATGATGGAGAAGAGCTTTTCTCCACCATACGCCCTACAGCCATGGTTTCTGCCCTGGGGCCAGCCAACTATAGACTGAACCTCTGAAACAGCCTAAACCTTTCCTCCTCTAAGTTGTTGTTGTAAGGTATTTTGGTCACGGCAAAGGAAAAGCTAACTTACATACCATCTAACCCTGATTAACTCTATAGGTTTAAATAACCACAAGTCAAGAAAAGAAACCCAACTAGGAGTAGGAGAAGAAGTATAGGAATAAAAAAAAATCGCTTTAAGCTTTGTCTAAACCACCTAGAAGCTCTACAGACTTGAGCAAGTTGTTTACATTCTCTGTGCTTCCCCTTGTTCCATTCATTCATCTAGCCATGTTCACCCAGTACAAACTGGTCACCTGCTTTCCAGACCCCAGGGAGCTGGCAGGAAACCAAGCAAGCCCCTATCCTCAGGGGACAGAGAGTCTTATGGGACTACCAAAAACGAAAACGATGCATTTGATGTATATACATGTATAAAACTAAATCAGGACAGGAAATGAGTGTGGGGTGGAAACATAAATAGGACCTGGCCATGAAATCTAGCAATGCAAACACTGTTATTTTTTACTCCATGTTGAAAATGTCATGTTGATAAACATGGGTTACACATTTTTTTCTCTGTTTCAGACTTGGTGGTCATCCTCTAAAGTGGTCAGCTAGGGTTTGTTTGGAAAGATGACAGTAAAATAAAGAGAGACTATAAACCAAGTGATTTTATTGGGTAGGTGGAGGGAAGGGATTCAGTTTGACATGGCTACAGTCACTTTGAGTCATAACCATCATGATTGTCCTTGAGTAACCCTGGCAAGTCTTCCCTGCACAGTTTCCCATCAAACTATAAATAGACAACATCACCAGAGTGGTATGTGGGGCTTCACAACTGGCTCCTGGAATGTGCATGACTTTGATATTAGCTTAAGATAAACCAGGTACATTCTGGCCAGGATGAAGCCACTTTTGTCTGGACCCATATATATGCCTCTACATCCAGCCCAAATTGCAGGGATCCACCTGGTCTTGTAGCAACCTAGGACAATACTTCTCTTGTAAGTCCCCAATAAATTGGAGTATCCAATTCTATATGTCTCTGCCTTTCTTTCTTCAGGCTCATGGCACCTTAGGGCTAGTCCTCATGCATGAGGACTAGGTTGTTCCGGAACATGGGGGAGGAGAGAGAGCAGACTATGCAGAAGAAATGCATAGACACTGAGGTTTTTGTAAAAATACATGAAGTCCCCACATAGTGTGTATGGGGTAAAAGGTGGTAAGAGGAAGGAGTATTAGGTCAAACAGATATACAGACCATAGTTGGCCCTCTGTAGTATTTTGGATTTTAATCTATGCATAATGGGACATCACCAAAGTGTTCTGAATAGGGGAGTGGCATGATCTTATTTCCTTTTTAAGAGGTGGCATTTCCATTGAGATAATTCTTATCTAACTTATGGGATGCATGAAAATGCCAACCTAACAGGAAAGTTGAGGCACACTACATATGAGAACAGAGTTTATTTGAGTCCAGATGAGAATGGCCACCCAGGGTCATGAATTCTAGTTGCCCAGAATAAGTGTGTTGAAATGGAAGCCAGGCGTGGTGGCGCACGCTTGTAATCCCAGTACTTTGGGAAGTGGAGACCAGAGGATCCGGGTTCGCGGCCAGCCTCAGCTCTCTCTCTCTCTCTCTCTCTCTCTCTCTCTACCTAGCGAGGCCCTCCGCAACTTCATGAGACCCACTTTCAAAATAAAGTATAAAAAATAGGGCTGGGGGTGTAGCGCAAAGGTAGAATGCCCCTGGGTTCAATCCCTGGTACCACAAAAAAAAAAAAGTGTGTTGAAATGGTATCTGAGGGACTTGAGGTTTTATGGATTAAAAAAGACCAAGAAGAGCACCTACAAGAAAATAAGGTGAAGTGGCTAAAGGTTATATTAAACAGAACATATTACTTTGGAATCCAGAAGGGCATGGCTGCTGTCTCACAACCCATGTCTACCAGGCCTAATAGGAGTTTGCAAACCCCTTTCTTTTTTTTCTTCACCACCATTATTTGAGATCAACTATAAAAAAGGTGCACCAGGCACAATCCCTGAAACAAAGTAGATTTCTGCAAATGTTAGCTCCTTCCTGGCTCCTTCCCATATTTAATACAGAGGCTTAGATTTCTGCAGGCAAGAGGCAGCATTCTTAGAAAGGGGATGCTCAGGGGTACGGTTTCCTTGGGATATAGTGCACTTTCATTTGTTCTTTGGCTGCCAAATGGTCCTGGGTCTGAAAGAGTGGTCTTTAAACAGTGGCTCTTGCAAAGTCCCCAGGGAGCCCAGCAAATGCACGTCCAGAATAAAAACCGAAGTTGAAGGGGGATTTGATCTAAGTGGGAGGCAGATAATGAGCGGATTAACTCAAGTCCAGGGAAGCAAAAAGAGAAGGAGAAAAATAGATAAAGTGGATGCATATTGGAATGCCAAGTAGCTGAATATGACCTTTCTGTCTGCAGATGGCTCAGCTGACTAACAGAGCTCTTTGCAAACGGTGAGAGGTCCTCCCCAAACTGCAAATACCTCAGCAGAGAGGCACGGAGCCTCCAATGCTGAGCGCAGAGAGGTCTGCTCAGTCCTCCTGCAAACAGCTGATGAGTGGCCATACTCACTTTCAGGATGAAAGCCATCACAGCATCCCTAAGGGAGCTGATAGCTTATAGGATTATTTCCAAAAGGTAACTCTTTCTTTTAGGTGATTACTAACTGGATCAAACCGAATTCCACAAGCATACTGCATTTAAACAAGTAATTGTGCTCTGGTAAAAACATTGCTTAGATCAGAGTTTGCAAATGCATTAATCCCTTCATTTTTTTTTTTTTTTTTTTTTT
>PVJS01039558.1:0-18840 GCA_004027185.1 Glis glis
TGTGTGTGTGTGTGTAGTACTGGGGGTGAAAGCCAGGGACATTCCACCTTTGAGCTACACTCCCACCTTATTTTACTTTTTATTTATTTATTTATTTTTTTGCGGTTCCGGGGATTGAACCCAGGGGCGTTCTACCTCCGCGCTACACCCCCGGCCCTATTTTTTATACTTTATTTTGAGACCGGGTCTCACAAAGTTGCAGAGGGCCTCACTAAGTAGAGAGAGAGAGAGATACAGGGGGAGAGAGAGAGAGAGCGAGCTGAGGCTGGCCGCGAACCCGGATCCTACGGTCTCTGCCTCCCAAAGTACTGGGATTACAAGCGTGTGCCACCACGCCCGGCCTTACTTTTTTATTTTGAAAAGGGGTCTCATTAAGTTGCTGAGGACCTTGCTAAGTGGCTGAGACAAAAGAATCTCAGACTCTTCTGTCTGAGCCTCCCAAGTACTAGGATTGCAGGCACACGCCACCATGTCCAGCTGCACTGGGAGTTTTAAAGCTCTCCAGGAGAGCCCCGTTCTCAGCCAAGATTGGGAACCACTGCTCTAAGTCCATGGTTCTCAGTCAGAGCCCTTGGCATAGTGTTCAAGGCCCCATATATATTAATGCCCAGCCTCACTCTAAATTAATAAGATTAGAATCTCTGAGTGTGGCCCTTGGACATCGGCATTTTTTAAAAAGTTTCTCAAGTGAGTCCAAACACTAATTTATAATAATGTTCAGGTGGTTCATTAAACTGGGACTCTATTTCAGTCAGCATCCTCACCACTCTAATCCAACACCTGACACACGCACAACTTAGAGGAAGGAAGGGTTAGTGCTTAGGGTTCTGAGAATTTTAGTCCACGTATATATATTCTATTTTATACTCACTGCCAAGCAGAAGTTAGGGCTGCAGATCCTTAGGGCATGATGGTGGAAAGCAGAAAGCAAGAGGAGGAGGTGATGGATATATAGTGTCCCCAACACCACACCCTAGGGACCCACCTCCAGCCATACCCTGCCTTCAGAGGCCACACCTCTAAGGACCCTCCTCTAAGCATGCCTCCAGAGCATGAAGTCCCAGGGACATTTTACTTCCAAACCATTAAAGATGCTGAAAGGATGAATTCTTACAAGAATGTGATTTATCCCGTATAAGAGTATGTAGACCACACAATTATAGGTCCAAAGAAATGGAAGCCTGATGCGAGATACTCTGCGTGGAAGGACTCGGTTAACAACTCCACCACCCTTCTACTGAAGAACCAGTCGACCCATCCTTACTGAGTCGCGTGGGCCTTTGGGTTTCAGTTTGTAGATGACCAGACCAGCGCTCCAATGCAACCATCGGCTGTGTGACTGAGGAGGTCT
The DNA here is from genome assembly GCA_004027185.1 of Glis glis. Taxonomy (NCBI): domain Eukaryota; kingdom Metazoa; phylum Chordata; class Mammalia; order Rodentia; family Gliridae; genus Glis; species Glis glis. Next base: position 1,352 of record PVJS01039558.1, read on the forward strand.
ACTCCCTCCCCAGGCAACATTTTTGTAGCCCACCAACTGTGCTTGTCATGGCTCTGTCACGTGTGAATTTCTGCCACTCTGTCTGTCCCTTGCCAGAGCATCCTAGTCTCACAGTATGGAGGATATGGGGCGGGGGATGGATATTGGAGCAAGTGGGGGAAGGGTAGGTCAAACTGCTCTGAATTTTGGCTGCAATATCCACTCTACCCTTGAATCCAACTAGAAACACCCTCCTCATTGGACAGCATTGTGGTTTCCATGGTTACACACTTACTATTTTTCTGCCTAGTTTAACCATTTAGTCATTACACACTCACAAGGGGGGCGCCCTGTAAGCCAGGGCGCTCTCCTACAAAAGAGATTTGAAGTTAATCATCAGAAAATACCAGTCCAGGTCTTAGCTGATATCATTTATTCTGCAATTTCTCATTAAGCATTTTACAGTTCTCAAACTTCAATAACTTTAGTTATAGGTAAGATAAAAACAATCTTCCTGGTAATGAGCAGAGAATTTCCTTCTCGCAGATGAGATTAGACGTGGATTGTGTTTTCCAAAGTACACAATTTTCCTTCTCTCATATGGTGGCTATTTCCCCCCGCAGGATCTAAATGATAATGTTTCCAGCCATGTAACGCAGTTACCCTAAAATTTAATAGATTTGCTTTTAAATGCCACTTAGATATTGTTTCTGTCCTAACTATAACCCAAGTTATTAAAATTTAACAGTAAAAAAAGACTTTATGAAGACCTGTATTGCAGTGTAACAGATAAGCAAGTCAGCATCTTGCTTAACTAGAGAGAACATCGTGTACCATTCATGAGAGTTTAGAGGCCGCTTTAGAATGGATTTTTCCTTGCTGAGTGCCCTAGCAGAAACTTGGGCCCAGGGAGATTTTTAACTTCCATGGAAATGGTAGAAATTGAAAAACCACGATTTCTTCCTATAAATAATTACAAAGGAGACTCTAGATTACTCCATCTACCTGAATGAACCTGTTAATTACGTGGCCATAGAACAAGTACTCATCTGGATTTCACCCTTTGTTCTCGGAGAAGCTTAGGAACTCCGATGTTTTGGGCCAAGTGTTCAGCCTAGTTTCTGCAGACCTTGCTGATAACTTTGGAGAAGCATGGTGGTGCGTCTTGTTTCTGATATGGCATTAGATAGCACTGCACACATAAAGAGATGCTGCTGTACATGGCCATCTGTGTGTGTGTGTGTGTGTGTGTAAACTGACATTTGTGGTCATTTGTGTGTATATGCATGTATGTGTATGTAACAAATTCTTTTGTTAAAGGCTACGCGTATGTGTATGTGTGTATGTGGTTATGTACATAAATGGATGCCCTTCCTCATAGCCATGTGTGTGTGCATGTATGCATGCGTTGGTGTAAACTCTTGCTTGTGGCCGTGTGTGTGTGTGTGTGTGTGTGTGTGTGTGTACAAGTGCACTACTAGTCAGGAGCGAAGCCCGGAAGAAAGACATGGAAACACACATTTGATCTCAGGGGTGAAGCTTACTGAGTTCATCTACATTGCATAGTTGGTGCCCTATTCATTGTGCTTTTTGTAACAGAATAATCCAGCCTTGTAAATTGGATCATAGGGTCCAAAGATAGTTTTGGTGTTGGTGTTGGGCAAGGAAGGGCATGGGGTTTACTCAGAGGGGAGCCCCTTGCCAATTATACCAGAGTCAGATCCTGGGACAGGCAATGAGAACTGGGAAGATAGATAAAGGGAACACGTTCTCATCTCTTTTAGGCTTTCATCCCTGTGGACTCCAAGGAAGCCAGTGTGCTTTCTGGTACTTTCTGAGGGTGGACACACGGGCCCTGGAGGCTGGTGATGACAGGGATGGTGTCTGGGTACCCTGGGTGCGCAGATGCACCTGGGAGATGGTACGAGCCTGACTTCCTTGCTGGGTGGGTCTGAGCTCTTTCTTTTCTTTTTTTTTTTTTTCAGTACCGGGGATTGAACCCAGGGGCATTCTACCTCTGAGCTACACCCCCAGCCCTATTTTTTATACTTTATTTTGAAACCGGGTCTCACGAAGTTGCGGAGGGGCCTCACTAAGTAGCTGAGGCTGGCCACGAACCCAGATCCTCCTGCTCAGCCTCCCAGGTACTGGGATTACAAGCGTGCACCACCATGCCCGGCTTGGTCCGAGCTCTTTCTGATTCCCCTTTAGCATACAGAAGCCCCAGGCCTTTCCAACATTGCATCCTAGAGCTTGTGATTCTACACGGCAGACAGAGAGCTGACCTTTCCCTTTGCTGACTCTAAGTTCCTGAGATGTATGGCAGACTCTTTAAGGAAGGCATGAAACTCAAAGGAGCAAAGGGAAGACGCCTCCGAAGGTGAGAATTTCAGGATTCATGGGAGCCAAGTAGAGGAAAAGGAGCAGGCTATGGGTGCAAAACCCTTGAAAGTGCTGCAGCTTGAAGCCTGCAGGGCCATGGCCCTGAGGGGGCTGCAGGCAGGTGCACCTGGTAGAAACTGACAGGGACAGACAGCCTCCCCAGCTTCTCCTTTTCTCACAAGCTGACAACTAGATCCGACATGTATCCAGGCAATCAACAGTGAGGGTGTTGCCTAACTCCCTGGGGAGAGCCTGGGCTACTGTGGATGTTGATGACCCAAAGTCTTCCCCGTCTCAGTCTGGCATGTCAGGTTTCTGGATCTGATGCCACTTGCTGCAAAGGGGTGCCGTGGGTTGGTAAGCCCCAGTGTATCCAGCGATCTCCATCCATTGTTTTGTCTAGAGGAGAGACCTAACAGGAAGCCCAGGTCCCCAGGGGCAGGGGAAACCTAGACTGGCTGCTTACTATGACCTCCCGTAGGATCAGATAGCCAAGGACATAAGGGGAATCCAGCAACACTAAGGACAAGTGCCAAGGAAAAGTCACAACCTTGTCCCCGCTGTACTATGGGGATGTGTAGGGGGTCCCACTGACTTCACATTAGATGGGGCCCTGTGACATCATGGTGGCGATGAATTTCCCGCACATCCACCTCTGAGGTTCTTGGTTCTGAAGTCCATTATCCAGAGCGGCATCGTCTGAGGACCCGAGAGATGAGTTCTCAGTTACAGGCCAGCCCCAGTAGGAAGTTTCAGCATAGCTGAAGAACAAAGAACTTAGAAGCCAGAAAGAATTTTTGCCTGTGAAGCAAAAAAGTCCCTGGGCCAAATATCTCTGTGCATTAATACAAATGTAACCTTCTCTCTATTAGAAGGCCAACAGTCCACGTACTAGTTTACACGAATCTGGGAAAAACTATTTGCTTACAAACGCTCGGAGAGCAGAGTCTGACATCATTGGCATCTCCCAATATTGTGCAAGGAGAATGATAAAGATCAGTGCATAGTGGCTTAATCAACAGAGCAGGGGATGCAGGTTCTATAGCTTCTAGTGGAAAAAATTCCACTCACAGACAACCATGACCTGTATACAGTAAGTATGTAGAAAATGCTGGCAATGCTGATGCTTCAACGTGGTTAATTCAACATCCTCAGTAGTCAAGACACAAGTATGTGTGATTCACATTTCCCAAACATGATCTCCAGCCTTTGAAACCCTCCCAGACTTAGGTCTTCATTGCTGTGGGAAGGACTGACTTATCCTCCGCAGGTTGGAGCAAGTATGTCTCCATCAAATCTGAGGTTGTAAAACAGCAACTTGACAACCTAACTGAACTTGCTTGCTGGAGCTAAGCATGCTTCTGTTTAGAGCTCTAAATGGCATGGCCTTGCGTTGTGTCTATCCACATAATAAATTGTAGCCCCCGCATTAACCGGTCAAGCTTCAGTGATAACCAAAGTGCAGCTTGCCGGTGGGGCCCTGATCAATACAACGTTCTATTTATAGGATTGTTACAAATGGAAGTTTTATTTAAATGAGACAGTGCTGAGGAGTACACAGAAGATCGATTTGATAAAATACAGTAAGAGAGTTTAATTTGGGTTTGATCCGCAGCTCACACTCACACACACAGACCTTCACACTTAGCCTCTCTGCTCTCCCCTGAGACATGGACACTTTGTAGGGAAAGGTCAGTGTCCTGCAAACATCCCTAAAATAACCAACCTGCGACAACGTGCTGGTAGGAGACAGGATGCTAGAGCAGTTAAATGCAAAATGGAGAGAGGGCAGAAGGAAGCGTGGTAGAAAGGTGGTCCAATGGAAAGGAGCAGATTTGCACTCTTCCTCTGTGGTTGCCTTCCTGTGGGGCCTGGAGAATTCATGCTACCTCTGGAATTCCACCTCTTCATGTAGACATAAGCCCACCCAGCTTTCACTTCATGGTTCCCCAAATGCCATTGTAAAGGAACAACCACAGGTGGGGAAATGGAATCTTATTGCCTCATTCATCCTTAATCTATTCCTGTTCCCCAGACACCCAGGGTTGGAGGTTCCGGACACTGAGGCTGGGTTTAAACACCAACCCTGCCATGACCTTGTAACTTTGAGCAAGGGGGCAGGAACCCTCTGAGAATGGCTGAGCTTTCTCATCCATCCACAGGCAGGCAGGCTGGTGGCCTATGCATTTTCTCCCCTGGGAGATGGGGACAGCAGTTCCTGCATGTATAGAGCCGCTGTGAATGTGAAGAGGAGCCAAGCCTGAAAGCAGCTAGCCAGGGCTTGGCATAAGAGACGTGCTCCTGGCCCTGGGGATGGGCTGCACTCCCCGGAAGCAGGTAACAAGGGGTACCTGAGCCAACCAGAAAGGTCAAATTGTCAGGCTGCCAATGTCTAATCCCAGACAGCCACCAGCATCGGCCTGGCACCAACCTCCACACCACCTGAACAGGAAAAGTGCCACCAGCCAGGTGTGGAAAGGCCAGATTCCCAGGTAAGGCGCTGCATCCTCAGTTGTCACTTGGACTGAAGAAAAGATGCCTGCAGTAGCCACTGTCCCATTACCCACAACCTGTCCCGAAGCGTCCTCTGGTCTGTGTTTCTGGGTTGACACATTACAGTGGCAAGGGAATGCTGTGTTTTATCATTGGGGCTCCCAACACCCAGTCATTTCAGGACTTCCATTGTCCTCCGCTGGATGGATCAGTGTTTCATGACAAGGTGGAGCCAGCCCTATCCTAGGGAATGCCTGTGCAATGCTGCTTCCTTCCCCGCAGGCTCTGAGATTTTTATCTGAAGGATGGGAAGGCAACATCTTTGAATTCTACTTCAGGATGAACCCATTTGCTCCAGTCTTGGGAAATAAAGTTTATCTTTTTAATAGCGTAGAAAGACTTCATCTTGCATATTAGAAGTTCGCCAGGTATTAGGTAATTTAGATCATAAATTCTCTTCAAAGTGACCCATCATCTCAGTATTTATATTTTTCCTCTGAAACTATGGGAGGCATAAAAGCAAGCTTTGTAGTTTTATATCTGCCAGAATGTCACATAAATATCTCAGTAACTACTGATCTTATCATCATAAAACTTCCATTTGTACGGTTAGACATGTCACGTTAGCCAGTTACACAAAAAGTCAAGTGCGTACGATATTCAACCCCTTTTGGGGCCAGTGCCACCAGTTCTCATCTTAATGTCTCTCCGTGTAGGCCAAAGAGAGGTCGGGAACGGGCGGGACTTAAAGGAGCTCTATTGGAGAGTGGAGGAATGACAACACAGCGCAGCCTCCAGAGGCCCCTGTTCCCCACACCTGAGGTGTTCTCTGCAGGGCGACAGAATGAAGCTCCTTAGAATAATGGGCCCCTGGTGGCCTTTTCAAAGGGCTGTATTCTCAGTTGTCACCTGGACTGAAGGAAAGTTGTTGGCATTGGCTACTGTCCCATTACCCATGACTCGTGGTCACTGTAGCAAATCAGGATTGAAGCCCACTACCAGGTGGGGGTACAAAATGGTAAGACTGAGCTCAAAGCACCCATTCTCTGATAGCTTTTAGTGTTGCCCAGTGAAGGGCTCAGGGGACACAAAAGCAAACCCTTGTCCTCCTACAGCTCCGGATCTGTCATAAGGGACAGATCTGTATACGAACAGCTAGAGTTCCACATAGGAAGTGTGACAGGAGAGATGTTGAGGAGAGGATGTAAGGATGTGGAATGATGGAGGAGTCTTAGCCTTGCTGGGAGACTTGGGAGGGCAGGAATCAGAGGGTATCAACACCCTGGGTTATGAAAGTGATACTTGATTTTTGGACTTCAAGGGAAGACTGGACATTCATACATGTTGAATGTGGCCATTTCTTTTTCCATTGACTATTTATTGAGCACTAACTGTATGCTAGGCACTGTGCCATGGTCATAGACACAGTAAGGACCAATGCCTAGCCCCTCACCTCTTGGAGCTTTTAGTCTAATGGGTGGGTGACTAAGCAAGCTGTCACATAGATGAGTCTCTACCTCAGCGGGGAGTAATGAGGGCTTACATGACAGTGCATGGGAAAGCACCCAGCTTGTCATGTGACTAGTGTCTTTCAGCCAGCACTGAGGACTCCCTGATGCCATGGCTGGATAAGCCTCTCCCCCGTTGGGTACATGGAAGTACCTGCAGATGCTGCCACCAGGCCTCTGATGACATTGGAGCCCATGGAGCAGAGAGAGGCAGAAAGATGTGAGAGCTCTGGGCACGGATCTGAAAACGCCACACCTCCCAGCCTCCCCGCACTATGGGCGGGTCCCCCGTGCAGCACTGTGTTGGGGAGTATTGATGCATTTGGGACATCTGTCCCAGGGTCCATTTTGAAACCTAGAATTCTTTAAAGATGGATTTTGCCAAAATGAGCTCAGAGAGGCCCCAGAACCCTGAGAAATGGCAAATGAGGCTTGGAGGTTGGGATAAGGCCTCACCTGGAAGCTATGGCATGCTGGGAGCAGGGCTGTACTATAAAGAAGTAGGTAAGGATTTAAGTGGCCAGTTGCATTGTTCTGTCATTTTGGGCTGTTTCTTATGCTTTAAGAGGCATTTTTGCTAGGCATGGTGGTACATACCTGTAATCCTAGTACTTGGGGGAGGCTGAGACAGGAGGATCACTGTTTCAAGGCCAGCCTCAGCAACTTTGCAAGACCCTGTTTCTAAATAAAAAAATAAAAAAAGGTAATGGATGTGTAGCTCGGAAGTAGAACACCCTGAGTTCAATCCCCAGTACCAAAAACAAAAAACAAAAAAGTCATCTTTTGTGTGACCCTTTATTTGAGGTAAATGTCCTTTTATTCTGACTCCATCCTAGAAAAATAACAACAGAGGTCATGTACTGGGTCCTGACAACATGTCTGGAACTGGGGGAAATTGCCTCATTAGTCTTAATGACAATTCCCTGAGTTTACGTGAACCCCCATTTACAGACGGGGCACAGAGAGGGGATGCAATCGGCAGACCAAGGATTCAAACCAGAACATGTTCATACATTTCCCTCATCCACGCAATGATCATCACCGCCCACAGTATTCAACTTATCCCTCTTCTCTGCCGTACTATAGCCATGTGTGACATGGTAAAATACATGAAGCTAGGATGGAGGTGTCTGAATTTCAGGAAGCAAAATTAAAAAAAAACCTGCCTTTTTTATTTTTGGTCCTTGGGATTGAACCCAGGGGCATTTTATCTCTGGGCTACACACCAGACCTTTTTATTTTTTATTTTGAAACAGGGTCTCACTAAGTTGCTGAGGCTGGCCTTGAACCTGTGATCCTCCTGTCTCAGCCTCCCAAGTATTGGGATTACAAGCAAGTACTACTGCGCTCTGTTAAAACAACTGCTTTGGACAAAACAGTTCTCGTTTTCTCACCAGACAACATTCCTTTGCTTGTAGAGCTTAAAACCTCCTTCTTTACCTGATTACCCCGTCTATGAAGATGCAGCCTGGAGTTTTCTCCTCTGAGATGCCCTCTCCAATGTCCCAGCTCTGCAAGTCTCCTTCTTCCTCTGGCCCAACACAGCATCCTGGCTTCTCCTTTGGATACCCAAATGCTGCATGCTGAGCCATGCACAGATGCTTGTACTGCCCAGGGGCGGTTTTGTTTGCCCTGTAGCATCCTTTGACATGACCTAGGGTATTCTAGGTGAAGAAGAAGAACACTGGACAGAAATATGTTAAAGAGATATCTCTGGGCAAGCCAGAGATTTTAGGTCAAGGGCAGAATTCACTTTGGAGAGCTGGAGTCATTGGGTACATTTCGGATACCCTCAAGTTCCCAGCCACCCGACATGCCAACCAACAACAGTAGAGTAGGAAGCCCAAAGTAAGCTATGATTTGTAGCCCCCTTGGTCAAATACACATTTGTCATCCAAAAGTAAAGAAAGATAGGAAAGCAAAACCAAGATAATAAAATTGTCACTTCTGATGTACAGTAGGAAGAAAAGATCCAATCCCAAGAAGCCAACAGAAAGTTCCCAAAGACCCCCCAGATCTAAAGCCTACCAGGGCACCATCTCAGGAATCCCTCTTGCTTATCTTGATTCTTCTTAGATAGGAGAGAGTTGCACAGTGATTTCTTGGATAAGAAGACCCCTTAGAGGTAGTTAAGCACTGATTAGAAGAGGAGTATGTTTCACCCCTGAACTTGGTTGTTCTCTGAGAGATGCACAGCATTTTAATTCTCAAGCTAATCCTCAATTAACACTCGGGAAATGTGGGCCTTTTAATTAAAAGAAAGAAAGAAAAAGTCTAGAACGAAAATAGGTCCATAGGCCTTTCTGAAGGTGGTCCCATAGAAGTGAGAGGCTGGCCTTGGAATTTCCAGGTTTCCCAGCCTTCATAGAATTGAAACCGCACCCAGAATGCAGAGCGCAGGAACAGAAAGCTCCGTCCTTTTTCACTGACCCAATTTGAGAAGTAAAAATTGATCAGCAGACCAGCTGGGCATGCAGACACAGACCACAGCATTTGCATGGGCTGTTAAGAGTGTTATTCACAGCTTCTGGCAGAGGAGCCAGGCACTTGTCTGCATCCAAAATGGCATGCTTGTGATGAAGAAACCTCTGCCTACATTACCTGTGCAGCAGGTCAGAGAGACCCAGCCTGGCTCCAGGGTCAGGGTGAGGCCAGGTAGAATAATGACCAGAGAGAGAGGTTGCAGCATCTGCCCACTCTGCTACCTGAGCTCCATACAGGGACCTGGCAAGGGAGGTGGTGATGTGGGAAGAGGAATCCCAGAGCTTCTCAACTTTATACATTTTCTGATTTTCCTCCTTCACTTGCCAATGGACTAGAAAAAGAAAATGTGTATTGCTAAGGGTTTTTTTTAAGTAAAGGCATAATTTACATACCACCAATGCACAGCTCTTAAGTGTACAGTTTGATGAGTTTTGAAAAATATATACAGCCATAGAACCACCAGTCCAATCAAGATCTAAGTCATTTCCATGCCCCCCCGAGCATTCCTATAGGCCTATGCCCAGGGAATTGCCTCCAGAGGCCACAGAAATGAGAACAGTAGTTTTGCTTTCTCTCCCTATAGCTCAGCATGCCCTGTTCTGGAACCCCGTTCACATGAAATCATAAGGTACATATTCTTTTGAAATTAGCTTATATTGCTCAACCTCTTATTTGGGATTGTTCATGATATTGTGTGTATTAGCATGGTTTTTTGTAATTGATTTTTACTGGTGAATAATAGACCATTATACGGTTATACTACAGTTTATCTATACACATTCTGAGGGGCATGGAAAGAGAAAATTTAAAAGATACAAGGAAGAAAAAACATATTTTGAAGCCGGGCGTGGTGGCACACGCTTGTAATCCCAGTACTTTGGGAGGCGGAGACCGGAGGATCCCGGTTCGCGGCCAGCCTCAGCTCTCTCTGTCTTTCTCTCTCTCCTTGTCTCTCTCTCTCTCTCTACTTAGTGAGGTCCTCCACAACTTCGTGAGACCCGGTTTCAAAATAAAGTAAAAAAAAAAATAGGGCCAGGGGTGTAGCACGGAGGTAGAACGCCCCTGGGTTCAATCCCCGGTCCCCGGTACCACAAAAAACAACAACAACAACAAAAAAAACCATATTTTGAGTCATAATTAACAAGTTCATTCCATGAATGTTGGTTGAGTGTCAGCTTTGTGCCAGACGTCGTGCTATGCGTCACGGCTGTGAGTGAACTGCAGAGTGCCTGGTCTCATGACCACTGGGTTCCAGCAGAAGATGTGGATCGTGAACAAGTAGACAGACACAGGACAAGACCACTTTAGACTGAGGTAAGTTCATGAAAGCAATATCTTGTAGAAAATAAACCAAAGACTTTCTTTCTTTTTCTCTTTACTACACTGGGAATTGAACCCAGAGCCTTGTGCATACTGAGCAAGTAACTCTACCACGGAGATATGTCCCCAGCCTCAAAGATTACATTTTTAGGACAAATATTTTTTAATTAAAATTGTTATTAAGGTCATGTATCTGTAAAAAGAATCTTTTGCATCAGTTTGTGATTTTATGCCTTAGAAAATAGTCACTAACCAGTGAGGCAGGGGTAAAGTATGAAATCCAGACCTTATATAGACCCTTTCTTCTTTGCCCATTGTCTTTACTAAATCTATTTCCTCTTGGTGTATCACCTCTTGGTATTACAGATATATCTGTGATTGTTCAACGGAGATTTATTAAATCCTGGTTCTAAGAAATAAAACCAAGAAACACATGTGCTGTGAGATTTGAATTATTTCCTTTAAAACAGCCACCACCTTCTCTCTATTCAATATTCTCTATACAAATATTTTCAAAGAAAGCTATTCCCCCCCCCCTTTACCATAGGAGTCTTTTCTTAAGTTCTACAGTCTGCATTGTTAAGAAAGAAAGAAGAGGGAGACACTGGGAGATACTTTAGCATTCTATAATAAAGTAGTTCATGGCACAATTAAAATGATGTAGTAGAACGGTAACATGATATGCTGAATTTAAATAACTAAAGCTGATTAAGGAGGACATCAGAATTAAATGCCTGATAGGATTGACATAACAAATCCAAGATGGCCTCCCCACGTTTCAGCTGAGAGATGGTGCCAACCAATGATATTTTCCAGGCAAATTTGTTGATAGATAAAACATTTTTATAGACTTTCCATTATTCCTTGTAGCCATCAGCTTTTAATTTTCTCTTTCTAGTTAATATACTTGTGTATAATTTAAACAGAAAACTGTTCTGTTTCATCATAAAAGATTTGCCTGTTACTTTGGCTGTGTAAATCAAGTGGATAGGACAACATTCTTGAACTTGTTTTTTAAGGCATTTGTTGACAACAACAGAAAAGAAGATCACAGACACCGCCAATAAGCATGGACATCAATTATTTTTTAATTGTATAGGAGTACAGTACACTAATTAAAACTAGTATATCTTGCAGTGCCAAAGGCAAAATTAATTATTAATTTTTATTAATATTCAGAAGTAGCACAAGGAATGCATTAATAAAGATTTCGTGGTTGTGACTGAGATCTTGTTTAGCTTTATGTTTTAGAGGGGGGGAAAAAAAGAGTTTGCTGGCTTCATCTGAATAGTGAAGCCAGCACTGAAGGGATGATCTTTATTGAAATGGAACATGATCTCTAGAGTAGGTATTTAGTGACAGAAGATGAGATGTGGAGGGAGATTATAGGAAAACCCCCAAAGCTTGTCTATAATCGTTCCACTTGACAACTCTACATGCACCTGTAAAATTGTTATTGTTAACTCAGATACTTTTGGTTATTAAATTGGATATTTTAGTTAAGCCATCTTGAGTTGACATTTAATAATTCATTTAGGAGCTGTGCATAGAATATTATCCAGCTCACCAAATCCAAGATGAACAGAATTAGTTTTGTGCACTAAAAAGATTTTGACAAGACTTTCTCCTTCTCTCCCGCACTCTCCTTCTCTCTTCCCTTCTCCCTCTCCCTCCTTCTGTTTTTTGCTACTCTTCTCACAGTCTGAAGCCAGTCTCCAAGGCTTTCTCGTCCTGACCGGCAAAGACAGAAGCACATTCAAAGTTTTTAGGCCGAGGTCTTTAAGCCTAAGTGTGGTCTTAAAACCACGTAGAATATGGATGGTCAATAAATTATGCATTTTCTGTTGTGCAATTGATGGTTCCTCGGTTTATGTAGCCTCTGACTAGTTAGATATCTTTCATGTCTACTTCCTTTAGAAGGAATTTTGCCTTGGTAACGTTTGTACCAACAAAAACCTTTTAATAAATCCCCAAATTTTGACACTATCATGGCTCAGAGGCCGCCTTTGGAAGAATGGACCATTTAGCCACAAGTTCTGAGATTCCCTAACACCTGCTCATCTGCCCCAGTGAGGAGAACCCTCAGACCCGCCTCCTCCTTTGCCTACCACGTGGGGAACACGATGCCTCACGCAGCTCAATCCTGTATGTTTGCGAATCTTCAAGGGTGAAAAGGAGAGGAACAGAGTGTTCACAGCTACAATGAAGCTACAAGAATTTGTAGGCAAAACTGTATGGTACAGCATATGCATAGTTCATGCCTTCCCTTCACACCTCGGAATACAACAGGACTCCCGTCAAGCTCAAGCTGTCACCAGTCCCTTGGGAAGGCAGCTTTCTGAAGAATACTCCTTCCACCTGATGGTCCACCTTCCAGAATGCTGCTTTTGGAAAACAGCATCAAGCCAGTCTGGGAAGGCGTGCATTCTCTCAGATGTTGGAAACTCTCTTCTGAAAAAAAAAAAAGGAGGGTAGGCGAGGTCTGTCTTCCCAATGGTAACCCCTGGCTGGACTCTTGCGCTGCAGGATAGAGGCAGCCATATATTCAGAATCAGCACAGAACCCGAGTAAGTTCCTGGCCATGTTGGTGCATTTCATTCTACCATGTGGCCAGAGGGAGGCAAAGGAGGCAGGCTTCGTTGTACCGTGCTGTGTGATATCTCACCTGCCTCCAGGTGATGCCAACGGTGCCAGGTGATCCCAGGGCCTGACTCCCAGGACTTCAAATGCTTGATGACCCATACCAAGAGAGGGCACTGTCTTGTCTTGTGTTTTGCTTTTGTTCCTCCCAAATCACACAGATGAATATCACAGTGTACGGCTGTGGTTAATGAGGCATTGTGATGAGTTGGTTGAAAACAAAAGCTATTTTATTCATTAAGTCAAACATCAAAAATGAAAGGAGCGCCTAGACTATTCCAGGGGATTTGTTAGGCCCTGGGGATTCAAAATGAATACAGAAGATACATGTACTTGTTAGCTATTGCTGCATAACATATAATCCCAAGACTTAGAGACTTAAGCAACACTTAGCTATTGTGCATAGTATACAACCCCAAGCTTTAGGGAATTAAATGACATACATGCACTATTCCTCATGTTTCTGAGAGTTGGCTGGGGTTGGCCTGATCTAGAATAAACTTGACAAGACATCTCTGCTTTTTTTTTTTTTTTTTTTTTGCGGTACCAGGGGCGTTCCACCTCCGTGCTACACCCCCGGCCCTATTTTTTTATATTTTATTTTGAAACCGGGTCTCACGAAGTTGCAGAAGGCCTTACTAGGTAGAGAGGGAGAGAGAGAGAGACGGGGGAAAGAGAGAGAGAGAGAGAGAGAGAGAGAGAGAGAGCTGAGGCTGGCCGCAAACCTGGATCCTCCGGTCTCTGCCTCCCAAAGTACTGTGATTACAAGCGTGCGCCACCATGCCCGGCTTCAGACATCTCTGCTTTAAGGTGGGGTTGCTAGAGTGACTATCATGGGTCTCTATACCTGTCTCTCATCCTTTTTGGACCAGAGAGATAACTGAGCCATGTTTTTATTGTGGTAATATCAAGCTCAAGAAGGTCAGGAGAAATGTGTGTGCCTCCAAAGGCCTCGTCTCAAAACGGGCACAGGGTCATTTCCATTCACTGCCATTGGCTAAAAGTAAATCATGGAGCCAGTCTCAGAGCCAATCGTCAGGGACGTATGCACCACCCATGCCAAGCTCACCTCAGGGGCATGGATACAGGAGGGTGTGGTGTAGACCAGTGTTTAAGTTCACCATGGAAACTGTTTCATATTCTTCATGCCGTTAATAGACAGACACATGAAGGGTGGTTTGGTCCTTTTGGGATGCTAGGATAAAATAGTGTAAATTGAGCAGCTTAAACACGACAAAAATTTATTTCTCACAGAAGTCCAATATAGGTGCCAGGAGATTTGATGTCTGACAGTGGACCTGTGCTTTCTGTTTAACAGAAGTTGCTTCTCCCTGTGTCCTCCCAAGGTGAATAGGAGGGTGCTCTTTCTGGGGCCTCTTTTCTGAGATTCCTAATCCTATTCACAAAGGCCACATACCCATGACCTAATCACCTCCCAGAGAGCCTTCATCCTAATACCATCACCTTGGGGATTAGGATTTCAAGATATGGAATCCGAGACAACACAAATATTTAGAGCATGACAGATGACGTCTTCCCCGAAATACTAGGAAGTGGCGCCTGTCTTTCCTCCAGTCCTCCTTTGCTGGGGGAAGACAGATGACGTAATTGCCGGGAAGGGTGAGAACAGTCCAATACCCGTGGGAAGCTGTGGAAGGTCCGCCATTCCTTATGGTCTTCCTAATACTCTCTTTAGGACTGTGGGGCATGGGTGCTCTCTTTAGGACTGTGGGGCATGGGTGCTCTTGCTTCTATGTGGCAGATCCACCTCCCACAGTAGGGCTAGGCTATCTCTGACTCTGCCTTCAGAGCAATGAGTACAAGGCTGCCTCAACTCTGGACTCTGTAGCAGCTGGCTGGGTAAGGGCCTGAGACTTAATGGAGAAAGATGGGGAGCCAATGTTGGCTCTAGATCCATGCTCTGCAAATAACCACTCTGGCTGATGTTTTGAAATTTCTCTGACAGATGAGTTTTTGCAGCTTTGAGACCTGTCTACTTCTCATTTGTCTGAGGAATCAGAGGGGAAGGGCTCTGATTAGCACCTCAGAACTTCCAAAATGCCGCATAGAAGCTTCCTTCGAGGAACTCCCAGAGTGGTGTGGGGCCTGTTTGGGGGTGATGTCTGGGTCCACAGTCTTGCCAGCCTTACCCACTGCATTCTCTCCTATTGGGGTTTACTGGGATGCTGTATCTTCCTTCTCTCCTCACCCCATCTCAAATGTTTCCCAAATATTTAATTATTTTTTCTATCATCTAGAGTCGTGGATCTCAGGTTCCACCGCACTATGTGGTGGACAGGTGGTACTTACCCAGAGAAATCAAAGTGGAGAATTAAGAATAACTCTGGAAGCTGGATTAATGGAGATGCCCTAGTTAGATACACGGGGCCCAGGTTTTGTTTTTGTTTTTGTTTTCTTAATCTGCACCTATACCAGGCACGATGGCACATGCCTGTTATTCCAGTACTTGGGAGGCTGAGACAGGAGGATTGTAGGTTTGAGGCCAGATTGTGGAAACTTAGATCCTGTTTCAAAATAAGAAATAAAATAGGGCTAGGGGTATAGCTCAGAGGTAGAAAGCCCGCGTAGGTTCAATTCCTACTACCACACACATAAAAATATCTCCATCTCTGTACTTTGTCCATCTATGCAGATCCTAGTTATCCATCATTGCTTTTCTTTCCACTCCCAGCTCTTCCATCCACCAGCTCTGTGGCTATGAATAAGGGACTCGCCCTCTCAGCCTCAGACACTTCACCTATATAGCATGCAGTTGAACATGGGATCCATCTCTGAGACAGTTGTGAGACCTGAGTGGACCAGCAACCCTTAGCACAGTAGTTGGCACCCAGGCAGGATGCAGTAAAGATCAATCTGGTGTGCACACTCTTTGAGGTACAGACTGGCAGGGACTCAAGTCCTCTCCACCCTTGTGCAGATGCGGGTCCTGTTAATCGTGGTCTTTCATCTTGGCTTACAGCTATGTGATGTTGCTTCTCTAAGCAGATTTGGGGGAAGATTTGTTTTCATAAATCATGTTTATATGTTACCGAAGCCTTGTTTACTGGGTTATGGACAAGTTAAGGACATTAGGATACACATCTGTAAGGGATCGGGGAGGAGGAAAGAATTCTAGGGAGTTGTTTGGTACCCATAAAGGTGGGCAGGGATCCAAGAACCCGGCTTCAAAGTCAAGTGTAGGGTCACTCCACCATGTGAAGAACAGTCATGTGACAGGAATAGTCAAGGAGGCTTTTTATCCCACATCCTAAAGTTGCACAAGTCTACATCAAGAGTTTCTGGCAGGGCTATCTCCGGTACCTAATCTTCAACCCAAAGGATGTCAAGTTGGCTGTGTCCGGGTGGGAAAAACAAAGCCTAAGAAGTTAGACAGCTGTTGGAAACCAGATGTTTTCAAGGGGGTTTATTGTGCTTGCTCTGAACCGTTCTCCCCTCTGCAGGAGCCAGGAGAAGTTCTCTTTCCTTCCTGGGACTTCTCATACCACCTGTAGAACCAGGACAGGTCTCGAAGCTGCAAAAACTCATCTGTCAACACTTTTGTTGAAGCAGAGCATGAGATGGTATCTGCAGTGGCTTAGATAAATTTCACAGTCACTGGGAAGGCTCAGAACTGGGCTCTGGCCAGTGGGCATTCATCAGAGCCACACAACTTATTGAACTGTCAAACAATTCCACTGTAGGTATGTAGTCATGCAAAAATTAACTGATATATTATTTTTTGGCAAAACAGCATCACTTCCTTTATAAAACTTAGCCGACAACTATGCTGGCCACTTCCACATGAATTACACCTTCCATGCCCTATGTATAGCTCTGTGGTATCATCTAGCCTTGCAACTATGGGTGAAGTCATCAGACTCCTTACCGGTGAGCCCCGAGCATGCTGGGATGGGGCGCGCATCCTCTTCTTTCTGTATTCCCAGTGCCTGATCGACTCTGAGATGGTTTCCAGAAAGTATAAGATGGAGCTCAAGAAACACGTTCAGCTCAGTTTAATTTTTGGATCAAGTCATTGGATTGGATTAACCACTAAGTTAACCACTTGGTTAGAAGGAGTTGCCTGAGCAGAATCATCTATACAACTGAGAGTACATTCAGACTAAAAGAAGAATGTCTCTGCTTTTTGTAGGGGCACAAGAAAGGCTTCATTCACTCAATAAATGATTGTTGGTCATCTACCAAGCACAGGGCCCTGCCACGGGTACTAGTGATGGGTTTATCACTAGTACTAGTGTTAATGGGCATTAGTGTATAGGCGCATCAGTGAACAAAATAGACAACATTCCCTGCTCTCATGGAACTTACATTCTAACACTATCCCAATAAGCCCAAAATGGAAATAAAATGGAATGATAAAAAATATTCAGTTGATTAGAAAGAAAGGAAAGAGGGAAAAGAAGAAAGGAACAGATGGGAGAAATATGAAATGAATGGAAAGACTGTATTAAGAATTATATTAAATAGGACAAAGAAGGTGACCTAACTGAGGGAGTTGGGCGGGGAGTGGAGGGAAACACACTATAGCACATGATGTACATACACAAACCTATAAGACTCAATCACTATCTGGAGCATGAAAGGGAGGGAAGGGGGAGGGAATAGGGTGGGATTGGAGGGAGGGCTAAATGTGCAATGTGTGCATGTATGATGTTCATACCCTGA
>PVJS01039559.1:0-18840 GCA_004027185.1 Glis glis
TCTCTCTCTCTCTCTCTCTCTCTCTCTCTCTCTCTCTCTCCTTAGTGAGGCCTTTTGCACCTTTGTGAGACCTGGTTTCAAAATAAAGTATAAAAAATAAGGCCGGGGGTGTAGCGCGGAGGTAGAACGCCCCTGTGTTCAATCCCCGGTACCGCAAAAAAAAAAAAAAAGAAGTTGAAGATATCCATGGTAGAATAAAGAAAAGGAACCAAAGACAGCACTATAAAATTGGAGAATTTAATTTTATTTACAGGAAGAAATAAAACTCTTTAAATGTCCTCTTTAGATGAAACAACTGTAGCAGCAACTACGGGGACATATTTGAGAATATCAGGAAGTAGTCAGAGAAAGCAAATAGATAATAAATGAGTTTCAGGAAGATTCTTCTCTTCCAAATAGGCACTAGCGATACAAAATGCCCATAATTGATGTATTTGAAAAATCGGCTTCAGAGAAATGAATCAACATATTCATACCAAATACAAGAACATGTCCTACGACTAAAGAAAAACTGAATAGGCAGGTTCAAAGCACTTGCTGTGTTTTGGTGACTCTAAAAACATTAATAAAGAGCAGAAAGACTGGGGTCGTTTCTAGAAAACTCACTGATCTTAAGGTTGGAAGAAGAAAATTTACAAGCACCAAGGGTGGGGGAAAACCAGGAGGTCACTGAAAAATAAAAATAAGGTGGTTTTAGATTTATCAGCAACTTTAGATGACAGGTAACAATAGGAAAACAATTACAAGGTATAAAGAGAAATGAGTAGCGCCTACAATCCTGTGGCCGGTTGGCGTGTTATCTGCTGTCCAGCACCAAACCAAGGTCAGTTTGCAATGTGTAATAGTCACTGACTCATTGTTAGAAATGTCCCGGTGAAGAATGTCCATTTCATCAGAATTATACCCAAGTAACCATAAAAAGCCCACAAATATAAAAGGAATAAAAAGCTGTATTTTTCTTCTTTGCAGAATGATTAGCATCTAGAGACATGTCTGATGTATCATAGTCATTCAATACATTTTTAAATTTAAACTTAGAGATGCATAAATGAATACATGAATATTTTTTCATTACTCTAGTCTTTCCTTCTCTAAACAGAGTGATTAAAATATCTACATTCTAAATCAGTATATTGCTGCTAAACTTTTCATATTAGAAATCTTTATTTTTTTAAAATATAGCACACATGGACTAAGACAAGCCTGTTGAGAAGTGGAGAGAAAAGAAAATATATTCTTTTTCAAATAGGCCGTAGAGATACAAAATGCCCATAATGTATTTGAAAAGTAGGCTGGGAAAAATGAAGCAAAATATTCAGAATGAATCTAAGACCATGTCTTATGATTAAAGAAAGACTCAATAGGTAGATTCAAAACACTCAAAGTGTTTCAGTTTCAGTAACTCTAAAACATTAATAAACATAAGAAAAAGGAGAAGGGTCCCTGTGTGAAGCCTTTCTAATGAGAGTCTTTATCCATTCAGAGAATGGACTCTTCATGACTTAATCATTTCCCCCAAAACTCCACCTCTTAATACTATTGCATTGGGGACTAACTTTCAGGATTGATCTTGGGAGAGACACAAACATTCTAACCATAGCAAGGCGGTACTGACAAAACCACCATTTCCATGGTTCTTGACAGAGAGCCCTGCAAGACAGAGCAGCCCATAGTGGCTTTCTTTCCTTTCTCATCTAGTGCCCCCTTTTCCTGTCTTTTTTTCCCTATTTCTTACAATAGGGATCTTGCCAAAGCACCCCCTCATGTCCAATTTCTTTACATCTATCTCTTTGCTCATCACTCCTTCCTACAATGATCTCCCAGTGAAATACCTCCTCTGGGTCATTGCCTCATGCTCAGCTTTGGGGAGAGAGTTACTCACCACGTAAGGGTTTTCATTTCATATGGAGAGCAATACTTTTATTTCTTTAAGTTAGTATATTTATAATACAGGAAAAGGAAATGTCTGACACGAAATGACAAGTAACTAAAAGATAACAAAAAATCTTAAGAGGGAAGGGAATACTAAGTAAGCCAGTAAACACAATCATAAGTTGTATTCTATAAGGAGAATCCATGTATAAGATAAAAAAACCTTGTAGTTATTTCAAATTGTTTTTCCCCTAATTAAACATTAGTATTCATGACATGATTTTTTTTCTGTAAGGCATTGGGGTCAAAGTTATAAACTCTTTACAATATGTGATGACTAGACAATTAACAGATCCCTCATGATCTGAAGATAAAGAAAATAAAAATTTATAAAAAGTGCCCCAGGATATCAGAAATCATAGGTTACACATTTTTTCTCCACAAAATTATTTTAATCTCTAATGACATACAAAGGAGCAAGATTTTAATACAGTCAGATAGAAAGCATTGCGCACAAGACAAAGCAATTCATTGAAGATTGCTCATTAAAGACATAGAAAGAATCCCAGAAGTAAATCCAGAGAGCAAGAAAACCAAGTCCCAATTATAGTTTTAATTATATTGTGGTAATGGACACATTTTCTAATGTTTTTAAAATCTAAGTCCATGCTCAAAACAGCTATTTTTTTAAAAACAGAAAAAAACATTTTTCTCTAAGAAGTAGTATATAGTAAATACTATATTACTATATTGAAACATGATGGAATTTGTTAAGATCCATGAAAGTGACACTATAAATTTGTCAGCCTTATGTAGTTGTTTAATTAACTCTGAAATAACTTAGATTTTTTTGTTTTCCACTTAATTATCAGTGTAAGATTATTTAATATCATAAAGCAGCAACTTTTATATAAAATAATTTCTTGAAGTTTCATGGTTTATTAAATTGCAAATTCAAAAAGCTAGTTTTTCTTTAACTTTTAATTTCAAGTTAAAATCAATTAAATGTCTTGTAATAAAATCTATCACTTTGTACAATCTGATAAATGTTTAGATATATACTTTTCTCATAAATATATTGGTTCTATTTTAGACTCACTTCATTATTTTCCTTTAAGCTTTTGAGCTGTATTTATTAATTCACTAGGCTTGATTTTATTGTAAATAGTTAATTGTACTTTGATTGAACAAATTTATGAATTCATCAAGAAAATGTTTCTATGTACTTAACATAGGTAAGTCCAGTAAATTAAAGCTATAAACATAGTAAAAAAATTTGCTGAAATAACCAAACATTAGTTATGTATTTATTAAAATGTATAATCTATATTTTAAACTAAAATAATAAATTAGAAATAAATTTCATATTTTTAGGTTGAGACCTCACAGATGAACTGTCAGATTCTTCTAATAAGTCAAAATCTTTCGCACATACCAAACACACCAAGTAAACAGATTATGCCTAACAACAAATACTGTTAGTGTGTTTTATTTGATCTATTAATTCACCCCTATAATTATCTTCATTTATCTTCTTCACAGAAGCTTGGGAGCTCATTCATGCCCCTAGAAAATAGATTTTCCATATCAAATAGTAGTTGGAGTCACCAGGTTGACTATTTAGAATCAACCACTGATAACAGTCTCAGGGGGATTGAGGTCAAAATGAGGTATTGCAGCTGCATTCTTTCATCTGAATAGACCTCAGTCAACTGAGGACTTGTCTTTTTTAACAAATATTTGTATTATAAGTCCTTTATTTTTTGGTGCATTGTAATTATACATTATAGTAAGGTTCAGTGATAAATACATACATGCACACAGCATTCGTTGTGTGTTTCCCTCCAGTTCCCACTCCGCTTCCCCCAGAGATAATCTTTACATCAATACAAATAACTTCATGTATGAACAAGGGTTATTTGAATAGTTACCATCATCAGATCTCCCCTTTCTCCTCCCCTCCCCACCCCTTTCTCTCTGGACCCCCTTCCCCTATTCCACTGGTGTCTCTCCTCATTTATCAGAGGTCTTCTTTATTTTCCAAGTTCTTTCTAGTTTCCACATATAAGTGAAAACATATGAACTTTCACTTTCTGTGACTGGCTAATCTCACTAAGCATAATATTCTTGAATTTCATCCATTTTCCTGCAAATGACATAATTGTGTTATTTTTATGGCTGAGTAGAATTCCACTGTGTGTATATACCATAATTTCACAATGCATTCATCTGTTGATGGACACTTAAGCTGGTTCCATAGTTTGGCTATTGTGAATTGAGCTGCTATAAACATGGAAATGCATGTGTCCCTATAGTACTCTAATTTCAAAGGGAAGATCCTCACAAGTGGTATGGCTGGGTTGTAAGGTGGTTACATTTCCAGTCTCTTAAGGAACCTCAAAACTAAAAAATAAAAGCAAAGAACCCAATAAAAAATGGGAACAATGTATCTGAATAGACACTTCTCAAAAGAAGAAATACAAATGGCCGATAAACATACAAAAACAAGCTCAACATCATTACCAATCAGAGAGATGCAAATCAAAGCCACACTGAGATTTCATCTAACCCCAATTAGAATAGCAATCATCAAGAAGTCAAACAAAGCCGGGCGTGGTGGCGCACGCTTGTAATCCCAGTACTTTGGGAGGCGGAGACCGGAGGATCCGGGTTCGCGGCCAGCCTCAACTCTCTCTCTCTCTCTGTCTCTCTCTGTCTCTCTCTCTCTCTCTCTCTCTCTCTCTCCTTAGTGAGGCCCTCCGCAACTTCGTGAGACCCGGTTTCAAAAATAAAGTATAAAAAATAGGGCCGGGGGTGTAGCGCGGAGGTAGAACGCCCCTGCGTTCAATCCCTGGTACCGCAAAAAAAAAAAAAAAAAGTCAAACAACAATAAATGCTGGTGAAGATGTGGGGAAACATAAACTCTTATTCACTGTTTGTGGGATTGCACACTTCTTGTCATTTTAAGACATGCAGCATCTCCACTGCTAAAACTTTCACCACTAGATTAAGGTTGATTTAAAAACATTCATTTTCCATTTCATGTTACTTCCATATGTACTATGTTCATATGATTATATTTGCTATAAATCTGTACATGCTCTTGCAGATAACTAATGTTATAACGTGTTTGGGATTCTGCATTACATTAGAAACTTAATATGTTTCCCAACATTCTAAAAGATACTTTAATGACATTCTCTTGAATGCTAAATATCTCTTAAACTTCATCTTCCTGTCTATTAACAATTCAAATTTCAGGCAAAAGAACACACACACACACACACACACACACACACAGAAAGAGAAATAGAATTAGAAAACCAAATTCTTTTCCTGATTGAATAAAAATGTACCTATCCATCTTTCAATCATTTTAAACAAACTATTTCTATGCTCCTTGAGAAAAATTAGAATAATAATTATTTATTTTCCTATGTAGCCTTCTGAAAGAAAATAACACAGGCATGCTAGTTGTCAAAAGAAAAGCCAAGCAGCCATTCCACTTTTTGTACCTTAACCAGTTGTGTTTGTGCAGAGTTTCTGAAGACTTTATGATTATAGTGGCATCTCTGAAATGTTTTGCAGATATGTGGAGATACGTGGGAAGTGTGATGGTCCAGGAAGCAGAAAGATTCCTTAGGAGGCTCCTGCAGAGAAGCAGGCTTGAAAAAGCACCAGTAACTGGACTTGGAAGAGTGGGACAGACTTGTCAGGTGTATAGGGGATAGAGCTGTTAGAAAAATGTAGATTTAATGGAGAGTGTGAAAGTGGGTGTTTGAGAGTAAAGCTGTAATATTTTTGTCTTTAATGAGTCAAAAAGAGTATTATCTTTGTGTGTGTGTGTGTGTGTATGTGTGTTACAAAAATAATATATTGCACTCAAAAAATGTTTGGTGAGAGGAACTGGAAGGACGGAGGGAAGAATGAGGGAAAAAGGAGGAAGTAAAAGAAAGAAGAAAGAGTGGAAAGAAGACTGTGATCTAGATACAGCAAATTATACATTCTGTAACCAACTGAGAAACTGGTTTTGAAGAAGCTATTAGCTATTAACCTTGGGAATTTAGAGTTCAAAAGTGAGCTCTCCACTAAAGAGAGTGATTTAATAATCATTAGTCATGTGTATAGATGCTTTTTCCATAGATTTACATAATGAAGAGAATATAAAAGGAGGGGACAGATATTTAAAGAGGAAGGATGAGAAAATGAATGTAGGAGTGGGTGTAGAACCACCATACAACCCAGTTGTACTGCTCCTCTGTATTTTTCCAGAAGAATTAAAGTCATAATACTGTAATTATGCATGCATATCCATGTTTATAGAAGCACAATTCATAATAGCCAAGTTATGGAACCAACCTAGGTGTCCATCAACAGATGAATGGAAAATGAAAATGTGGTATAGACGCACAATGGGATTTTACTCAGCCATTAAGAAGAATAAAATTGATGTCATTTGTAGAAGAATGTATGGAAATTAGAAAGTATTATGCTAACTGAGATCAGTCGGTTGCATAAATTCAAAGGATGTATGCTTTCTCTTATATGAAAAAGCCTAGAAAGAAAACAGGAAACATAAGGGACTTCAGATAAATGAGGAGAGAGACCATTAGAATAAAGAAATGGGATGTGGGGAGGGAAGTGGCGAGAGGAAAAAGGAGGATTGAAGGGGAACAAGGGGGATTGAAGGAAATCAATAATGCTATGTATTTGCATCACTTTGAGTCTCACTATGATGTATAATTAAAATGTACTAATAAAAGTTAAAATAAAAGAACCTATTTAAGGAGATGGAGATAAGAGACAATAGGAACATTGAATAAGTCAATGGAAACCGAGAGGAGCAATCCAGATCACCAGCAACACTTCCACACGCATGGGCTGCCTTTCCCGTTGCACAGGAAGAGTGGTGAACGACTTTCAAAGTACAAGTCCTGTTCACACCACACATTAATGATGCTGCTGTGCCACATTTCACAGAAGATACAAAGAATAAATGTATCTATTCCACTCATTAGCAAACCTACGAATCACTGCATTTGCTGCTTTTTTCTCTTTCTTGCCTCACTTTGTAGTGAAGGATTCAATACTCCTATTAATCTCTACTTTTATTAATCCCTTATTATTTGGGAATTTAAAGATCTAGCAACATTTTCTGTCCGGTATTATTAATATCTCCCTTTCCGGTGGTTGGATATTCACCCCATTACAATTGAAAAGGACTGAATATATTCTCATAATTAAGATTTCCTTTAGATGTCCTGCAAAATCTAGCCTTAAATGGTTTTAAAATAGTGTATTTTTTCTTAGAAACCAAGAAGCCTGGAGATATAGTATTGCCATAGTCCCATGGTTATGCGAGGCCAGTATCATTTGCTGTGCAATTCTTTTGGACACTACTTGATTCTCACACCCCTCTGATCACAGAAGGCATCATGTAGATCCAGAAATTATTTTTATGTAAAAGGGATGAGGGAGAGTAAAGGTGGGACCCAGAAAAATAACTTCTATGGTGCAGGTCTTAGGACGATTTGATGCACAAAATTTGTAAAGTACTGGATATATAGAAAATACAACATAGGATAGCAAGAAAGAAAGAGAGAAAGAAAGAAAGAAAGAAAGAAAGGAAGGAAGGAAGGAAGGAAGGAAGGAAGGAAGGAAGGAAGGAAAAGAAAGAAAGGAAAAAAAGTAAAACAACGAGCAAACAAACAGGCAGGAGTCTCTACCCCACTCTGAGCTTCTCTAATGATTTCTGTGACTCCATTTCTCTTTCTTTCATATACTTAAATTCCAATATTTTTACATAATTATCCTTTCTCCATTTCATAGCACCCTTTTTTCCTCTGTTCACCTCATTCTAATTTACCATGTTCATCAAGCCTAGGTCAATATTGTTTTGTCAAGGCTTCTGAAGGACATGTCCCTCCCCCCTCGGTGTACTTATTCCCTCATTAGTAGGACTTGACAGAGGTAATCACAGGCTATCCTGTAGGCTTCCTTGACAATGTTGTGTCTTGTGCCTCACAAGGCAGTTCTTTGTAATCTCTCGTGAATCAATATTTGACTTCTAATTACAGATTGGTTTCTTTGGGGGGTGGGTTTGGTCCTGTATTCATTCAATTTCCCCCCTGCAATTTCATATATAATCTCCAAGGTAAAACTCCAGTCTGTGAAACTTTATATTTCCACAGGAACAAGTTGATCCGACCTCACTCTAAACAATCGTTCCCTTTGAACATGGTCAGTTCCCTGTAATTCAAGGTCTCATCTCTTGGCATCGCAGCTTATTTTCTTACTATTTGCCTACATGTGCTTTATGAAAGCCTTCTTTCATTCATTCCTAATTTAGCATCCTATTTGTTTCCTTCACGGTTTGCATCCAAATTCCATGCGGTCCCCCCATTACACACTCAAGATTTTAAGTTCCCGGAGTTTATCATCAACTGAATTATAATTTCACTCTAACAAATTCAAATTTTATTTGCCAAATATCACTGAAAGACATGGGCTATGTGAAAGGCTTCTAATGTTATTTGTCCTCTTTACTCCTTCCCCTCTGCCCAGAGGTACTGAGGAGTTAGGGCAGTGGGCATTATGGTATTAATGGATTATCCTAACTTTGACTTCAGAAAACTTCAGTATCCACAGGGAGACCTATTTGTAACTTGACCGTGTTGGGGAGGTATGAAAATTTCACATACAAGAAGCATAAAAACTTCTCATTGTTTAATTTTTTATTGGTGCATTATAATCATACATCTTAATGAAGTCCAGGGTGATAGAGGCATACATGCACACAGTACTTTTGGGTCCCTACCTCAGGTCCCACCCCACTCCCTCTCCCTCCCCACCTCAACACATTGATTAGTTTTGATAAATTTATGCATGAACATTGTACCATTAAGGTGTTTCCCTCTGCAAGTCTTCCTCCCCTCTCCCATCTCCCTCAGTTAGGTCCCCTCCTTCACTCCACTAAGATTTCTTCTCCTTTGTCTGGAGTCCCTCCTGTGTCCCAATTTCTCCCTAGCTTCCACATATGAGGGAGAATATCTGACCCTTCATTTTTTGTGACTGTCTAATCTCACTTTGCATAATATTCTCCAGTTCCATCCATTTCCCTGCAAGTGGAATAATTTTGTTATTCTTTATGGCTGAGTAGAATTCCATTGTGTATATATCCCATAATTTTGTAATCCATTCATCTGTTGAAGGACATCTCAGCTGGTTCCATAGTTTGATAATTATGAATTGTGCAGCTATAAACATAGATACATATGCATTACTATGGTAGTCCAGTTTCCATTCTTTTGAGTGGATACCCAGGAGTGGTATATCTGGATCATATGGTAGGTTCATTCCCATTCTTCTGAGGACCCTCCATACTGTTTTCCAAAGGGGTTGCACTAATTTGTAATGCCACCAACAGTGTATCAGAATTCCTACTTCTCCACATCCTTACCAGCATTTATATTATTTGTGTTCTCAATGATTCCCATTCTAATTGTGGTTTGGTGAAATCTCAGAGCAGATTTGATCAGCATCTCTCTGATTGCTAATGATATTGAATATTTTCTCATATATTTATTGGCCATTTGTATTTCTTCTTTTATGAAGTGTCTATTTAGTTCACTTGCCCATTTTTTGATTGGGTTGTTTGCTTTTTTGGTGGTAAGTTTTTTGCATTCTCTGTGTATTCTAGATATTAGTCCTCTATCAGAGAAGTAGCTGGCAAAGGTCTTCTCCCATTCTGTCAGCTCTCTCTTGAGGTTCTTGATAGTTTCCTTTGCTGAACAGAAGCTCTTCAGTTTAATGCAATCCCACATATTAATCCTCGTTTTAATTTCTTGTGCCTTTGGATTCTGAGGGAGTTTTACACATGCCTACATGTTGGGGGTCCTATGCCATCTTCAAGTAACTGCAAAGTTTCTGATCTAATTTCCAGGTCTTTGGTCCATCTTGAATTGATTCCTGTGCAGAATCAGAAAGTGGGATTTATTTTCATTTTTCTGCATATGGATAACCAGTTTTGTCAACACCATTTATTGAAAAGGCTATCATTTTTCCAGTATATGTTTTTGACCCCTTTGTTAAAAATAAATTGGCTGTAAGTGTGTGGATTTGTCTCAGAATCTTCTATTCTGAGACATTCTGTGTATGTATCTGCTTTTGTGCAGGGACATGCTGTTTTCATTACTATGCCTCTGTAGTATAGTTTGAAGTCAGGTACTATGATGCCTCCTGCATGGTTCTTATTGCTGAGTATTATTTCGGCTATTCTGGGTTTTTTGTTGTTCCAAACTAATTTAAGGACTGATTTTTCTATATTTGTGAAGAATGACCATGTAATTCATATAAATAGAATTAAGGACAAAAATCATGTGATCATTTCAATAGATGTTGAAAAAGCATTCAACAAATTCCAACACCTATTCATGCTAAAAACACTGCAGAGAATTGGAATAGAAGGAATTTACCTTATGCAATAAACCCACAGCCAACATCATATTGAATGGGGGAAAACCTGTTAAAATTCCCTTTAAAATCAGGAACAAGACAAAGATGCCCACTATCACCACTTCTTTTCAATATAATACTCATGATTTGCTAGAGCAATAAGGCAAGAAAGAGAAGGAAATCAGGATATAAGGCAAGAGAAGAGAAAGAACTGAAACTCTTTCTTTTTGCAGGTGACATGATCTTATATTTAGAAGACCCGATAAACTCAACCAAAAGACTTTGGAACTGATTAACAAATTCAGCAAAGTATCTGTATACAAAATCAATCTATAAAAAATTCAGATGCTTTTCTATATGACAACCACAAATTCACTGAAAAAGAAATCCAGAAAACACTTCCATTCACAATAACCTCAAAAACAATAAAAATACTTAGGAATAAATCTAACCAAGGAGGTAAAAGACCTCAACAATGAAAATTATAAAACATTAAAGAAAGAAATTGAAGAAGATCTTAGGTGGAAGGATATCCCTGGATAGATAGAATAAATATGATGAAAATGGCTGTCCTTCCAAAAGTGATCTACAGATTCAATGCAATCCCCGTTAAAATACCATGGTCATTCTTCACAGATATAGAAAACTTCTCATTTTTATCAAACGTTCTTACCCTTATTTGGGCTGCATTTCCCATTGGACTTTACTCAGATAAAAACTCAGAAAACAACCTCCCTTGCCTCACAACCCTGATTATATTTTAAATTTGATTTATTCTTTCACAAAATCTTTTATAATTTCAAGTCCCTATGGAAAAGAACATTTCATAAGCAAGTTATTTTGAGAAAGACAAGCTCTCACCCTACAGATTTCATGTTCATAAATATTCCTTAAGACTTTACAACATTATTTGTCTAATAAAAAGAAAAGCTGTTGTAGATGTTTAAGGATTACAATATAAAGGACATACTTTATATTTTTATCATTTTATATGTCAGAAAAAAATTTAAAAATCAGAAAAATAAAGTCATAAAAATAAAAATAGTCAGAAAAATTAAAAAATTTCATTTTAAAATGTGAGTATAAATTGTATGATATTGTGTCTGTTGAGAAAGTGACTAAAAACATATTTAAACATCTGATTTTAAGAAGATATGTGTTATTCAGTGCCTGAATATTTTGGCTATACTGTTACATTATGTGAATTGAAGATTATAATATTAGATTTTCTGAATTGCATTAAGACTCGAATTTGAATTTAGAGATTATTTAATCAGCATTTAAATATAAACTTTCATATTAAAAACCTCCACAATTAAAGCAACTGACAAAAGGAAAATTGTATGTGACACTTTTTTTAAATAGGAATATGCCCTGAGTTAGTGACAGTGTCTCTTTGTCTATGATCATGCCACCTGACTCTACCTGACATTGGGAGATGGGCAGAATAGGGCCTGCTTGCTCTACTTGCCTCTAGGGGAGGCAGTGCTTGTTTGCAGTTAAACACCATACTGCTGTGCAGCTTTGCTTGCATGGAACATTAAGGCTAATTCTGAGAATACTAAAGAAAGATTTTTAAATATGTTCAGGATCTCAACCCATCCGTGAGTGTCTGAATGCCTCCTCAAAGTTTCTAATGACTCTACTTTTATTCTATAAACCTACTGTTTTAATTCTTCTGTTTTGTTTTGGTTGTGGAAATCTCTCATTTCCTGAGTTAGATAATTTTAAGTTTCTATTCTTGGTAACAGAAAGACCCCTGAAAAAATAATTGTAGACATTTTATCAGGATAATTTTTAGAAAGTTCATGTGGGTGAATTAGATAGGAAATCAGGAATTAGGAAACCTGCAAAATACAATTTAAACTATAAATTTTTTAAGAAGAAAACATAATAAAATGTTTCTGAGAATGCTTATGATGAAAGTTAATGAAAATTGGTTTTAATTCAAGTTGAAATACAGACACAGGGTGGGGAGTATCAAGGTGTTCAGACCCTAGGATGCAAAAGTACGTGACTGTCACCTTAGAACATGAGACAACATTTTGGATTGATAGTACTTTAGGGCTGTATATGTTAATATAATCTTATGTGCTTACTTTACAAATAATGAAATTAATATTCTGAAATATGATGACTGCTACTATTATTATCTTAGACAAATCAATATTTAGCATCAAATATTGAACTTTAATAATGTAATTCTTTGGGAAAAATGCCATTCATCCTTTTCATGACTCTGATTATAATTTCAATATGTGGAGTAAACACACATACAGCAAGGGAATACCTAAGTAAGATGTTTCCATATGAGTTAGTGTGTTAAATTATTTAAAATGGAAGATCATTATATGTGGAAGCTAGAGAGCAAAAAGAAAAGAAAAGGGAAGATCTCATGAAAATAGAAGGGGGCTAGTGGAGGAGAGGAAGGGCCCGGGAGGAGGGAGAGGGAAAGGGAAAGTACTAAAGAATAAAATTGACCAAATGATGTTATGCACATATATGTACATGTCACAAATTCGACACTTACCAATATGTATAACTACAATGCACCAATAAATGTAATAAATAAAAAAAAGAATTACAAATATAAAACGAATGCCACGTAAACCATAAATCTTTGTCAAGTAATTCCAGCTATAGGTATTAATTAAGATGTTATTGAATAAGTACTGGAAGTGCAATAACACCTTGAGAAATCTACAGTGTCATTGCATTGATTAGAACCTAAAACACACACAGAGGTCAATTTCAAATCTTTGGGATTTTTTTTTTTTTTGCGGTACCGGGGATTGAACGCAGGGGCGTTCTACCTCCGGCTACGCCCCCGACCCTATTTTTTATACTTTATTTTGAAACTGGGTCTCACGAAGTTGCAGAGGGTCTCACTAAGGAGAGAGAGAGAGAGACAGGGAGAGAGAGAGAGAGAGAGCTGAGGCTGGCCGCGAACCCAGATCCTCTGGTCTCCGCCTCCCAAAGTACTGGGATTACAAGCGTGTGCCACCATGCCCAGCTATCTTTGGGATTTTTTAAATCATAATCTAAGAAGAAATTCTTTTTAAATATTAGTAAAAATTTCTCCTCCAATCTATCTTGACATGATCTTGAGAGATAATAATGTCATAATATTATTTTAGACAGTAGATAATATATAAATTATCCATTTAACTATTATATTACAGATGAATATAAAGGGCACAATAACACTTTAATAATGCCAACTTAGAGATATATTTCTTGCAACTGAAATTTATATACAAATTTTTAACAAGTATCTCACACTTTTGTTATAATATTTATGTATATAACATATTTAAACATATTGCTTTATAGTCTAGATTTGAATGCTTTTATTTAATTATGAGTGAAAAATAGCTTTCTGAAATTTCTAAGTCATTTACATATTAACTAAGATACCCACTGGTTGAAGACTTAGTATATAAAGCAAAACTTCAATATGGTGATTTTTATTTCTTTTTTTTTTTTTTTGCGGTACCAGGGATTGAACCCAGGGGTGTTCTACCTCCGCGCTACACCTCCGGCCCTATTTTTTATACTTTATTTTGAAACCGGGTCTCACGAAGTTGCGGAGGGCCTCACTAAGTAGAGAGAGAGAGAGAGAGAGAGAGAGATAGAGAGAGAGCGTGCGCTGAGGCTGGCTGCGAACCCGGATCCTCCGGTCTCTGCCTCCCAAAGTACTGGGATTACAAGCGTGCGCCACCACGCCTGGCTTGATTTTTATTTCTAATTAATATTTGTTGTGATTCTGTTTGCAATTCTCAAGGAGGATGGATTATTTAGTGTTGTACTAGGTAACACAATAGATAATAATCTCAGTCAAAAGTGTCATTTTTCAATACAGTTAAATTTTTCAGCCAGTTAGATGTGGATTCTATGAGAAGAGGCAGTTATGTTTGCCCTGACTCGAAGAGTCTTCTTTTAATGAAGACTGAGTAAAATATGCATGTTTTCACTTAATAATTGAATTTTATTTCCACAAAAGTCATTGTGAAAAATACATTTTAAATTTCATCTCAATATAATTTTCAGTTGTGTGTGTGTGTGTGTGTGTGTGTGTGTGTGTTTGTGTGTGAATATCCTTTGGTTTCCAAACATTAGATAATTCCTTGATAAAATTTCTTTAATAGCTTTAAGTTTTTTCAAATATTGCATTCTGAATGAGAGTACCTAAATTATAGAGATGTTTCTCATGCTTACTTTCTTTAAGTAGTTTAATGTTATTATGTTGCTAACTTCATTTAGCATAACAGAACAGTGCTCATACTGATCTGAGAGGAGGATGGGGAATTGAAAAACAGTAAATGAAGTAAAATGTAAATCAAATTGTACCTTGTATGCACAGGGACAACCAACATTGCAATTCTTGTACTTTGTTTAATTTATCATTCAATGACATAGATTGATTATTATTCAGTTATTTTCATTGATACATTAGGAGACTTCAGAGAACAAATGTGCACATGATTATTCATATTTGTAAATGACAGGTTTCTCATTGCATCATTATGTTAGCTGGTCCAGTGAAAATTGTTGCTCCTCCAATGTTCTTTCAAACTTAGCTTGCTTTTCTGAACATTTATTTATATGGCCAATGAAATTTACTTTCAGCAACTTCATTTTCAATTGATATAATTAAAAAGTGAGGCTACTCAGTTTTTTAAAATTATTTTATTTTACTTGTGATTACACGTATTAATTGCACATACTAACGTGGTTCAATGTGATATTTCCATACATGCATACAGTATGCACCAATTAAATCCACTGATTAAATCCATTTTTTTTATTATTTGTGAATCACCACCCCATTTTATAATAGCCATAGGATACACTTTTTGCTTGTTGATATATACTAGATTTTCCCACCCATTGACTATTATGACTAATGCTTCCATTAAAGGTCACATATAAATAAAATTTGCATATCTAATCAGATCCTTTGTGTATTTTCAAAATTGACTCATTTGTATTTTTGTGGTTGAGTTACAAATGTTCCTTAGAATTTTAGGTGCAAGTATATATCATCTGATACATGAGTTAAAATATTATCTTCCATTCTTTGGACTGTTTTTTCACTTTCTTGATGGTGTCCTTTGAAGTATAAAGTTTTGAATTTTGATGAAGCCAATTTTATCTTTTTTCCCTTCTCTTTCTTCACTTTGGTTCTCATATTTAAAAAGAAAATAAAAAGCATTACCAAACTAGAGCTTATGGAGACATGCCCATGTTTTCTTCTAAGAGTTTACCAATTTAATCTCTTACCTTTAGTCTTTTTTCCATTTTAATAAAATTTCAGATATTGTTTAAAATCAGCATTCAATTTCATTCTTTTGCCTATGCTATTCGATTGTCCTAATATTTGTTGAAAAGTTAGTTTTTCCTTCATTGAATAGTCATAGTATCCTTATAAAAATCAATTAACTATTTATTGATTGGGTTATTTTTGTTGTTAAGCTTTTTGAGTTCTTTATATATTCCTGATAATAATCTTCTTTCAGAAAAGTAGCTCCTATTCTTTATGCTCTTTCATCTTCTTGTTTATTGCAAAGAAGCTTTTTAATTGATGCCATCTCAATTAAAGTGTATATGTATGCATATACATATGTATATGTTAAAAATTGCTGAGGCTAACTTCAAACCCAAGATCCTCCTGTCTCAACCTTCCATGATGGCTTTTAGTGACAAAAAAATTTCAGGTTTCTAATTTCAGTTTTTCTATTTTTCTTCCTCTACATCTAATGTTAAATAAGTAAGTATATGCATATGTATATGCATACATATATACACACAGACATATATATTATATATGTATATATAGTACTGGGGGTTAAACCCAGGGGCATTCAACCTCTGATCTACACGCCCAGCCCTATTTTATTATTTTATTTTATTATTTTGAAAAATGGTCTCACTAATTTGATGAGGCTGACCTCAAACCTGCAATCAACCTGTCTCAGTTTACAAAGTACTGGGATTACATACATGCACCACCATGCCAGGTTCCTATATAATTCTTAGTTTTATTTCCTTTGCATTAAGGGATCGAATTGAGCAAGTTCATGTCTGAGCTTATCTATTAGAGAGTTGACACAATATTTTCTTCTAACAATTATAAAGTTTCTGTTATAATTACTAAGTCTTTGATTCACTTCAAGTTGACCTTTTTAGAGGGTGAGATGCAGGGATCTAATTTCCTTCTATGTATGGCTACCCAGTTTTCCTTTTATTCAGAATAAAAGTTTTGCACTTCTTTTATTAAATGTATTCTTCAATATTTTGTTTTTGATGTGATTAAACTTGAAATTATAATTTTATTTTTTGAATTGTTAGGTTTTTGTGAATGTGTATGTGTGTGTGTGTGTGTGTGTGTGTGTGTGTGTGTGTGTATGAACCTAGAGGCATTCTACCTATGTGTTATACCCCTTAGCCTATTTTATTGTTTATATGGAAACAGGGTCTTGCTAAATTGCTTAGAGCCTTGCTAAATTGCTGAGGCTAACTTCAAACCCAAGATCCTCCTGTCTCAACCTTCCATGATGGCTTTTAGTGACAAAAAAATTTCAGGTTTCTAATTTCAGTTTTTCTATTTTTCTTCCTCTACATCTAATGTTAAATAAGTAAGTAGAATAAAGCTTTGTTTAAGGCAGGGTGTGGTGGCAAATGCTTGTAATCCCAGTGTTTGGGAGGCTGAGACAGGAGGATTGCAGGTTCATGGCCAGCCTCAGCTACTTAGTGAGGCCCTCCACAACTTAGTGAGACCCTGTTTCAAAATAAAGAATAAAAAACAGGGCTGGGGGTGTAGCTTGGAGGTAGAATGCCCCTGAGTTCAATCTCCAGTACTGCAAAACAAAAACAAAACAAACAAAAAACAACTTTGTTTAGCAGAATTGATTATTTTGTCTGGAGGGAGAGAAAGGGGGAGAGAGAGAGAGGCAGAGAGAGAGAGAGGAAGAAGAAGAAAAAGGAGGAAGAGGAGGAGGAGATGGAGAAGAAGGGGAAGAGAAGGAAAGAAGGAAGGAAGGAAGGAAGGAAGGAAGGAAGGAAGGAAGGAGAAATCTACAGTGTTGGAGATAGAAAAATCAGTTATTTTTCCAGGCATGAATTAAATAATAAATTGATCACATTTCAATATTATTTCATTGATCACATATCAATATTATTTCATTGGGTATAGGTTTTTTTCATTATTTATTGGTAAATTGCAGTTATACATCAGAGTAGTGTTCCATGTGTTAAAATTGTGTTAAAATATGCAGATCTTTGCATATTTTCCTCCACATGGGCATAGTATTTTTAGTTAAGAATCTCAGGTGTTGCCATTTCTTGGCTATTATAAACAGGCTGCAGTGAATATGGAGATACAGCTGTCTCTTTGACAAAAGCTCATATTTTAAATGGTCTTTGCATTTGTTAATGTATAGGATATGAGTCAGCATGCTTCGGATCTTATCTATATTCACCAATAAGCCAGATGATCCCCAACTCCATTTCTTTATATTGGCATCATTTGAATTGCAAATATTTGCCCCATAATAAAATAATGTTTTAGGCAATGATTTCTCTTTTAATTATGAACAATTTTTATTCTCTCAAAAATTGATGAGATTCTTACCCTTTATGAAAACATTTCATTTGATTTGTTACATCCAAATGAATATTATGATCACTAATTTTATTTTTAAAAATATTACACAATTGTGAAAGATCAAACAAAACACCAAACATATTCAATATTACTGTATGTGAAGAGAAATTTTTTACTCTGTCACTTTCAAGGCAAATCACAAACATAAGAGGGAGTAAAAGTCCTCTTAGAAATTTTACCTGGAATAATTAAATAAGGACATAATCTCTCAATAAATATTTTATTATATTTCTCATTAAAGCACACCGTGTATTGGGTTATTCCAATTATTTTTTGTTTCCATTTATGTATACATAACGCTGGTATCAATGATTTACATATTTTCCAGAAAATAGAAAAATAAAAGATAATGACTCTACTGCCAGGTGAATCATTGCAGTTGGCAACAAGACTGTGTATATGACAGGCATATTTCCTTAGGATAAATAATGTGTTTCTCCCCAGCAATAAACTTTTATTTTTCTGTCTCCCATGCTTATTTTATGCTTCTTTTTTAATGTTCTATTTTTGACCTGTTAGAAAAAAATTCAAAAGACATTTTATTTCTACTTTTTATATGCTTAGCAAATAGCATACCTTATTTTCTTTTATTTATACCTCTAACAAAACAGAAGAATGATTTTGTACTTTAAAATGTGCTTTTATATGCCAGGCGTGGTGGCGCACGCTTGTAATCCCAGTCCTTTGGGAGGCGGAGACCGGAGGATCCGGGTTCGCGGCCAGCCTCAGCGCTCTCTCTCCCTGTCTCTCTCTCTCTCTCTCTCTCTCTACCTAGCGAGGCTCTCCACAACTTCGTGATACCCGGTTTCAAAATAAAGTATAAAAAAATAGGGCTGGGGGTGTAGCGC
>PVJS01039560.1:0-18838 GCA_004027185.1 Glis glis
GCGCAGAGGTAGAACGCCCCTGGGTTCAATCCCTGGTACCGCAAAAAAAAAAAAAAAATGAATAAAAAAAATAGGACCGGGGGTGTAGTTTGGAGGTAGAATGCCCCTGGGTTCAATCCCCAGTACTGCAAAAAAATAAAAATAAAGAAACACCATGGAATCATTCTCCCAGTGGCTCATCCATCCCCCATCATTATTTCTGCCTGGGGTGGGTAGGCACACGGCTGTTTGCTAGGCTTGACATAAACAGCAAAACTCAGAAGGACAGATCTGGGTGTCATTCCCCTGTGATTTGGAAATGGCTGAGGGTGGAGGACGAGTGAAAAATATGTATTCAACTGAGAGGGCACTTTGCCGTGTTCATGGTGTACAGCTGCAAGAAAATAAAAATCGAAGTGCGCTCAGGAACATGATGGCTGGGAAATTAATATTTTAAAATGTGAGTTATGTCTTGCCAAAAATGTATATTGAAACATTATAGCAATGGTCAATAGCAGTCACAGGCTTTGAAAGCTGCAGCCCAGCTGAGCATGGATAAAATACACAATGATATCTCCAAAATATACTGTACTGCCATAAAGTTTAAGTATTATGGGAACCAGCCAATTTCAGAGACTCGGAACTCCCTTGCCCTAGAGATGCTGGGTGAAGCATACAACCTTCCCAAACTAGAATCATTCATGCTCTGCGAGGCTCTGAGCTCAAACAGCATTGCTGCTACCTAAAGGAGAATGTCTGGGTTCCTGGTCAGTGGTTTTCAACCTTCGGTCAGGGACAGGGGGCTTGTTAAGTCAACGGCCAAGAAGAAGTCGCTGGTCACCAGCAATGGTCCAGAGAGCGGCCATCACAGCCTGGATAATTGCCTCTAGCATCTGGCTCCATCAGTGGCTTTCTTTGATCCAGGATGGGGACCCGCTCAGTGCTGAAGGGCAGTGGGCTCTGATGAGCTAGGGTCTGCTTCCTCTCCAGCACCAGCCTCCAGTTACAGAAACAAGGTAGCCCTTTCCCCACAAAGCCAATAAACTCCAGCTCCCGACAAATATTTGCCCAAATATTTGATCACTTGTGCCAAAAATAGCATCCTGACAGTCATGATACAGGCTCAATAAATACCGCTTGCTTGTCTGATAAGGAAGGGAGCATAACAATTCAATTCAATTCAGCAAGTACTTGTAGAACACTTAATACCACAAAAAGGGAAACTGAGGCCCGGTGTTGCAGGACTTCGCCTGGCGCAGGTCTGTCCTCCTTTGTTCTAAGCGTGTCATCCACGCAGTCTACCAGGAACGATGCCTTCACAGAAGACCTCAGAGTCTTTCTGGTCACCCAGGCTGGGAAGACGAGTCAAAGAAAATGATTTATAAATACGCTCCCTCACATGGATAGAACATTTTTCTCCCAAGAAGCTCAAGTACTTCTCAGATATTATCTCATAAATCTACAATCGTCCGGAGGCAGAAAAGGGTTTTCCCTTTTATTCGACAGACAGACAAAGTCACAGTCGAGAAAGAAATTGACTCAATTATATAACCAATCCCAATGCACTGGGCTCCATCTGCTAGCCTCAAAGGACCCACAGCCCCTGTCTGCTCTCCCTTCCAAAGATGGAGACCTCCACTCTTCCTTTATTTAAATTAACATTTAAATGTGCCAGACACTTTACATAGGTTATTCTATTTTTAATCTTCTCCTAGGAGGTACTAGCACTGTCTCCATGATAAGGAAACTGAGGCACAAAGAAGTTAAAGTTAAAGGTACACACCTGTAATCCCAGTACTTGGGAGGCTGAGACAGGAGGATCTCAGGTTCACGGCCAGCCTCAGTAACTTAGTGAGACCCTGTTTCAAAAATAAAAAATAAAATGAGGCTGGGGGTGTAGCTCACAGGTAGAATGCCCCTGGGTTCAACACCCAGTACCAAGAAGAAGAAAAGAAGAAGAGGAGAAGGAGGATGAGGAGGAGAAATTGAAATTGTTGTTAAAGTAATTTTTCCAAGACGTCAGAGAAAGGAAGTGAGAAGCTGGCATTTAAACTCAGTGACTGACTGTAGAACCCAGACTCTAAATAATTTTCCCTCCATTGGGAGTAGACAGGGAGTAACAACACTGTGGAAGGAGCTAGAAGGTCCTCAGAATCCCTGCCTCTGAGTCTGCTTTCGGAAGATGCTGCCAGTCCTTGGGACAGCATCACAGCTCGTATCTAATTAGGCAAATACAAACAAACCCATCACTGATGTTTTCAGCAGCTCCTGAGAGCGAAATCCTGCTGCTGATAGCTTGCAAGACAACAAAAACACCAGCTCCAGCCAAGATGCCTGCAGGAGAGGAGGGACTAATCACAGGACTGCGGGGTGCAGAGGCTGGGCTGGAGGGCTGGGGGTGGGAGCCGGCGGCATTGAGGGCCAGCGGCAGGGGAGGAAGGCTGGGAACCACATCCAGCCCCTCGCCCCTGCGCAGCCTCACTTACCTGGCCTCCTTCCCCCGGCTGTCCAGGGCAGGAAGGGTGGAGGGAAGGAGGCAGCGCCCTTGGTGCAGCTGTTGCCTTGTGAGCATGTCTGGCCAGGCCTGCACAGCTGTGGGGAGCAGGGCCCTTGGGTGGCATACTGAGGGCAGTGGTCACCATAAAGGCTTGGCTGCGCGGGATGCACCCACAAAGCATGCTGTGAGGCTTGGCAGAGGGGTCACGGCTCCCTACCTCACTGACCAGAAATGAGCATGGGTTGCTCCTGGTGCAGCCTGCCCTGCCCCTAGGGAGCCCTGCCCCACCTCTGGGCGCCCCTTAGCTTTGGAGGTGGAAGAGCTCACGGAGTCTAATCTCTTACCCAGTGTAGACACCACCTCTGCCTCTGAGACACCATCATTCAACTTTTGCTTGAATGCAGAGTGATGGGGTCCTCGTTACCTCCCTAATAGTTCATATCCTTGTTTGACCCCTCAAATATCCTGAAGCCCTCCACCCCCATTAATTCTGCCTGTGGGGATGTTGCTGCTGTTGCTGGGAGCTACATGAACATATCTGACCTACACCAAGAGACTTGGAAATATTTGAAGAGGGTGTTTGCCTGTCTCTCTGTCTGCCTCTTTCTCTCTCTCTCTCTCTCTCTCTCTCTCTCCATGCCTTTGTCTCCTCTTTAAAGGCCAAATGTGTCCAATCCCTCCTCCTGTGCCACAGGGCACATTCTGAGGACTCCCACTGTCCTGGGGAAGGTCCTTTAGAAAGAGCAGGTGTAGCCGGGCATGGTGGCACATGCTTGTAATCCCAGTACTTGGGAGGCGGAGACCCGAGGATCCGGGTTCGCAGCCAGCCTCAGCTACTTAGTGAGGCCCTCCACAACTTAGTGAGACCCTGTTTCAAA
This sequence comes from Glis glis, assembly GCA_004027185.1. Classification (NCBI taxonomy): domain Eukaryota; kingdom Metazoa; phylum Chordata; class Mammalia; order Rodentia; family Gliridae; genus Glis; species Glis glis. The sequence goes on from PVJS01039560.1 coordinate 3,355, forward strand.
ATAAAGTATAAAAAAATAGGGCCAGGGGTGTAGCTCAGATGTAGAACGCCCCTGGGTTCCATCCCCAGTACCCGCAAAAAAAAAAAAAAAGAAAGAAAGAGCAGGTGTTTGGGGCAGGCAAAGGGCAGGTGGAGGACGAGTGGCCTCTGCAGAGACAGGGAGCCAGGACAGGGAAGAAGTGCAGGGGTCTGAGTGCAAGTCCACAGTGCGCAGGACTAGGGGAAGGCCAGAGCTCAGGTGAGGGGGTGCCTGGAAGATGGGTCCCATCAGGACAAACTGAGGAGGTTTTGGGCCCAGATCCAGGATGGAGAGGAGCAGCCAGCTATGACTCAAGCTAGTATTTATATTCAACCCTACACAGCAGCAGGAAGGCCTATTAATGATTTATCATCCTCAAACTTTTATTTATCTATTATTCATTGCCAGTGGTATGAGGGGGCCCCAAATTCCTAAATGTCCTGACTGCCTCCTAAATGCTTAATCAGGCTCTGGGGCTCGGGGGTGGGTAGCAGGAATGACTAGAAAAAGGCCACTTGCGACTCAAAGTGTCCAGAGGTTCCCAGACACCAGTAGTGTGGGCCTAGATTTCCACTTCCTGTCCATCCTGGAACAAAACTTCTCCCCAAAAGTTACCCTCGCTCCTCTTCCAAATCTGTCTCTTTTTTCTCTCCCTTCTCTCTCTTATTCTCTGTCTTCTCTTTGTGAATATCAGCCTGGCTGCCTCTCTCCTCTCTCTCTCTCTCACTCTCTCTCTCTCTCTCTCTCTCTCTGTCTCCTTATGAAAACACATTTCTACTTAGTAGACCACAGTGCTGAGCATACCACTTTCCAGAACAGAAACCCAGCTATGTCTGGCTACACTTAGCATTTCCATCTCTTTTCTATCCTTTCCTCTTGAACAGTGGCTTCTCCAATTTTCCTAACCTTAATACCAACAATATTTTTACACATGCACACACACACACACATACACACACACACACACACACACACACACACACACACACACACACACTGCCCTATCACCCTGGAAAACTCTTGCTTTTGTGTGTCTCACACTGAGATTAGGCCCCGAGCAAGAACCTGCTGAGGTTTCCTGCCACCGTACCTGCTTGTCACAAATGTTCCTCCACCCCTGCCCCGCTCCCCTGAGCTATGGAGGGAAGCTTTAAATTCTCTTTTCCCTCGTAAAGGTCCAATAATTTTAGCCTATGAAATAAACTGGACAATAGACATATTAACAGGGAGAAAAGCATACACATTTATTAATGTGCAAAAACATGGGAGTCATCCACAAAGCCACAAGATTCAAAGAAAGGGACAGATAGTTGGAGCCAAAATAGCATTTTGAGCTACAGAAAGAAACAGGGCTTGAGGCTGCTATGGGAAAAATAAAGGGAGTTTTTGAGGGAGGAGGAGAAAAGATGCACAGAATGAAAGTTGCCCTGTTATGCAGATAAAGTCTCCCACATACCAGTCAGCAGAAGAGATGACTACCTGTGGTCATCTCTGTCCAGGTCAGGTGTCAGACACACAATCTCTCCTTCCTGTGAAAAGGTCTTTCCTGGGGAGATGGGGGGCTCAGACAGAAGACCCTCTGCCCCACGCCGTTCACTAGGTATACTAGGACAGCTTTTCAGAGCCATTCTGTCTGGTGTCCACGGCACCTCCAAGTAGCCATCTGGAACTAGACTAGAGAAGCATATTTGGGGTGGGATATTTTGGTCTCCATCATCTGCCTGCTGTCTCCACAGGTTACCCACAGTACCTGGTGGTAGGTAATCACCTGTCAGGGGAACACCACCTGAAGATCCTGAGGGCAGAGCTGCAAGACGATGCCGTGTACGAGTGCCAGGCCATCCAGGCTGCCATCCGGTCCCGCCCCGCGCGCCTCACCGTCTTGGGTAAGAGCCGTCAAATGCAGGCGTGGGGAGTGCTCTGGGAAGCACCCGGGCTCAGCTCCAGGAGGGTCGCTCTGGCCAGACTGGGGGGCTCCCCGCTGACCATTAGCCCACAGGCCTCTAGCCACTGCTGGCCCAATGGTGTGTGCTCCCCCATCTTTGTACCCACGGGGGACAGGTGAAGCCTTCTGCCTTAAGAAATCAGGAAGTCAGGGGCTGAGGATATAGGTCAGTGGTAGGGCACTTGCCTAGCATGTGTTGGACCTGGGTTCGATTCCCAGCACTGCAAAAAATAAAACTAAAAAAATTTTAAGTTGTATAAGAAATCAGAAGGCCAATGCCAACTGACCCTGGTGTGTTTGCACCTTAGGGTAATGGGGTTCCATATATATGAATGAGGCCAGGCCCCAGTCCAGGCAATGGGGGTACAGGGAAGGATGTGGCCCAGTCTCTCTGAACCGTCCTCCCCCAGGGTGCTAAGGAAGCCCTACCTCCCCACCTCTGCTGCAGAATCACTCTCAAGCTCCGCTCCCCCCATAACTTCCGTGTCTGTTGGGTTTGCCCATGATGGCTGTTCCTCCCCCACCTCCACGGCTCCCTGAAGATCTGGTTCTCAGGTTATTCCTAGGAAAATTCATTTAGGTCCTTATTCAAATAACAGCTTTCCCCATTGGTCTTTCTTCTAAGGTCCCTAGGACAGCCCTCCTGAGGAGCTGCCCACTCCTTCATCTGGGCCCACCTGCCTGAAGATAGGGCGATGTCCCCTTAGCCTGTCTAGTTCTGATTTAGAGTCCAGCCTCCAGTGGTCTCCTTCCTTTGGCCAGATGTTCTGAGAATTAGGGCTGGAGGGATGCAGGCCTTGCACATAAGTAAGAATCGCTCACATTCACAAAGCAGTTCACAGCGCTCTGGCGGCTCTTTCACACGCATTTGCTCAGCAGTTGCTGAGCTTCTCTGCAGGCCAGGGATCATAACCCCAGATGAGAAACCGAGGCTCAGAGGGCCTGGCCCGGAGCCTACCAGCTAGGGCTCCTTGCACCACCTCCCTGGCTCCTCACGGACGAGTCTCGCAGGCCCGCGGCATGGAGCGCAGGCAGGCAGAAGAGGGAAGGTCTGTCCCCCCGACTGCTGCTCTGGAGCTCTGAGGACAGGGTCAGCAGCCGGGGAGCTGCCTTGTCGCCTGCAGGAAACGGTGCCCGGCTGCTCAGAGATGAAATATTTAAGAGCATGTCAGGTTATCTTCAGATCTACACAGCCAGACACACCGGAATAGATGACTCTAAGCACGGCAGCAGTCAGGCCCCGGGGGACCGCTTACCAACTCCTGACAGGGACGGGGAGCTCAGAACCACTCCCCCCAGACCTCCTCTGACCTAGGGGGGTCTCCTCTGGCCTGCAAGGAAAGGGATGGGAAAACAGACCACCCCGCGGGGTAAACAGGCTGGATAGCTGAGCCAAAGGCAGTCTTGCGAACAGCAACTAGAGATGCTAAAGGGGTGGCAGCCATTCTCATGCCCCTGGAGATGGAGGCTAAATTGGGAATGGACCTACAACTGGGTGTGGCATAAAGGGGGGGAGCTTAGTGTTTGTTCTAGTGTTTGTTCCGATGTGGAGATTGCTAAATGCCAGAATGGATTTGCTAAGCGAAGTTGTAGGATCTCCCTCTTCAGAAAAGATCCAACCCCTGCTCTCAGGAGAATCTGCCTCTGCTGCCTGCCTGGAGTGGGGTGGGGGCAGAAGGCTAGACAGAGCAGAACCTAGCCTGGGCATTGAGCACTGCCGCTCCTCTGGCTTCACGAGAGACCAAAAATGGATGCAGACACATCTCATCCTAAGGCAATCAGCCTCACTAGCCAAACAGGCGCTCACGTGTCCTTGCTCTCCACCGTCCCAGGAAACCACAAAGCCCAATATAGTAAGTCCAAAGTACTCCATGTGTTTTACAGATAAGGAAAGGGAGAGACTCAGAGAGGCAAAGGCACCTCTGCAAGGTCACACAGCTTAATTAACATTTAAAATCAACTCCACATTTCTCTACTCTAAACCAAGGCTCTTTGCCCAGTCTCCTCCTTCCAAATACCAGCGGAATGTCATCTGTCCAGCTGGTCGGGAGCCAGGCTTCTGGGAGCAGGGCCTCGGGATCCAGTCTGGACAGACCTGATCCTGTCATGGCTCACATCCTCTAAAAGGCACTCAATCCCCACCCCCACCCCTCAGTCTGGGCACAGAGATGGGTCTGTGTGAGGGAAGTGTTTGTTCAAGTCTGGAGGTCAGCTGAAGGCGGGTGGGTTTATAGAGAGTCCCAGCAGTGTCCCCTCTGTAGAATTCCAGAGAGCCAGAAAGGAAACCATCTTGTCCTTCAGCCTTTCATGCAGTTTCCATAAAAACCATTCATTCTAAGCACACTGAAAGCCTGGGCGAGAAACAGCAGTCCTGGGCTCTGCCCGGTCCTCCCAACTCCTTTGGGGTCCCCCCTTCCGCTGTTCCTATAGCTTCCCCCGCCTCCCCTCCCCAGCTGGGCATGTGGATTCCCCTCACCCTCCGCTGGTCCTCTAGGGGTCTTCTTGGCTGAGTTTCCCCAGGTGTGGGACCCTACCTGCTGCCCCAGAGGGCATTCTACCTACAAGCAGAATGAGCCAGCCCGCTGGAAAGGGAGCCCTGGTCTGGGAAGGGTGATGGACAGAGCGGCTATTCCCCAGAAAAGAGAAAGGTGTTTGTGCGCCCTGGCGCAGCCACCTTCCTTCCCAACCCAGACCCCATCTGCTTTGCTGTGACATCTCAGCCCGGCCGGTTCCCCGAGGGGGGCTGCCTTTCCCTGTGTTCCAGGAATTAGAGAGCTTCCTAATTTAGTCTGTATTTGCCTGAGATAGATTTTTAATTAAATAAAGTAAGAGCCTGATTAGAACCTGCGGAAGATGCGAGAGCAGAATCAGATGGTATTCCAGCAAAATTGCAAAGCAAACACTTTGGCTGGAACCGAGGGAGGCCCCGGGGGTCTTCCGTCAAAGCACCAAGTGAGGAGGGCAAATACAAGAGATTATATGGCCAACAGATGTGCGTTGTTAAAATATGCATCTGCCGACAGCGTGCTCGGAGAAGCCAGAGGGCCTGTTCGCAGAGCCTGCTGGGCTCCGGGGAAGGCACGGGGACTGGGCCCAGCAGCCAGGCCTAGAGTCACAGACACATTAATTAGCGTTGTGTTTCCAGCTCTCAGATGCAATCAGGCAAGGAACAACTTTGAGCTGAGCATTTGCTACCCCGTGAGGCAGAGGGAGGGAGCCAGAGAATGTGGGGAAGGATGGGGGAAGGAGTTGGGCTTTCTATGCAGGGGTGCTGGGGAGCCCCAGTTCAGGTTAGTGGTCAGGTTCCATCGCCTCCATGGTCCCGCCGGCTGCCAAGGGCCACGCCTGGACTCAGCCCAGGTCAAGGCAGGGTCTTTCCACCCACAGAGCAACTCAGGAATCTAGGTGTTGCAGAAAAAGCCTCAGACCTACAGGCAACAGTCTTGGTCCTACCGCAGCTAGTGTGTGATCCTGTCCCCATCACTCGCCTTCTCTGGGTCTCAGTTTCTTCACCTGTAAAATGAGAGATGATGACAAAAAAGACGATGGTTAAGAACTGTCCAGCTCCCCTGGGCTACACTTCCACAGTCAAGTCCAGCTCGCTGGGCCAGCTATTTTAAGAAAATGTGCCATCCCCCACTGGAACCAAGATCCATGTGGTGCCTGAGGCATAGAAGGTAACTGATTAGGATGGTTCAGGCAGCATCCCACCTTGAGGCTGGGAGATGGGACCTCTCAAAATCATACCCAGCCCTGGGATTCTGGACGTGGCTGTGTGCCTTAACCTGGTCTCCCTCTATGTCTAGCTTCCACGTATACCTAGACATCTCTGCAGAAACAGCTTGGGTAGATATTGTAAGATCCCCCCACACATGTGCAGAGCTATGGTAGAGTAAGAAGAGCTCAGGCTGGGAAGTAGAATCCCCTCTTGCAGCTGAGTAACTGTGTGACCTTGGACACTGTCCTTGGGGCTGGAGCTGGGCCTCTTGAGTTCAACTCTCCATTACCAGCACGTAGTACAAGAGCAGGTACTCAGTAATAATTGTTTGGTTTTATTTTTTTAAATGAGAATGAATGAATGAATGAAATTTCTGGTTCTTCATCTATAAATGAGATACTAAAAATGTCAACCTCTCAGAGTTATTGTCAACTTCAAACACCCCCCCATGCACATGTGGGTGCACAAGCTCTATAAACAACACATGCATGCACACTTATCCCACTAGCAGAAACCCCAGGGTTCAAAAATAGCTAACCTGCCACAGGTCAGAACTATAAGGGTGGCTTTGAACTTTACATTTCCAATTGTCTGAAGACTTGGGAAGCAAGGAGTAGGGGGACCCAGAGCAGGGCAAAAATGAGTGCCAAGGATTTGGTCCACAAATACATACTGAGCACCTTATGCCCCAAGAACTGATTTAGAGACTTAGACTTCATCAGTAAATAAAAGATAAAACTACCCCTGTCCTGGTAGAGCTTGCATTCTAGCAGGGAATAAGACATTTGATGAGCTGTAAACAGATTAAACAAGTAAATTATGTTGCTAGAATACCATAGACTGTTAGATGGTAATAAATACTATGGAAAAGAAAGAGTAGAGTGAGGTGAGGTGGGATGTGGTGGGGAGGGTATCGGATGTCAGATTAATTATTTAAGGGACATTCTCCTGGCCTTCCTCTCCACTTCCTTCTTCTTCCTGGCCTGGTCTACTATTAACTTTGCTGTCTTGTGGCTCCTGTTAGGAATAAAGCTTCCTAAATCAACATGAATTATTTAAGGTGGAGACTAAGTCAATTCAAATAAAGAAGGCATCTTTTACAATGATATCAAGCCCCAGAGACTAAGAGGGGCAAACAGATAAGGTCCCAGGTGTTCTGTGTCCTTAACTAGCTCTCCTAAGTCAACCGCATGGGCAGCATCTCTCAGTTCCCGACTCCCTAACCCAAAGGGTAGATGGGCCCAGAGAGGGCTGGTAGATAATCTGGGCACTCCCAGCAAGAGAACACAAAGCTGAAACAGAGGCCAGGATGCTGGCTTCTAAACAGTTTTTCCAGAAACTGGTTTTGAGGAACATACCCACCGCCCAACACAAAAAGTCAAGTCAGTAGAGAATCGATGGATCTGTTCTGGGGGGTGAGAAAGCGTCTCTGCAGAACAAAGCCCAAGTTCCCTGCCATGACACTTGAGGCCCGCTGAGTCCTGCCATCTGCCCTCTCTCCAGGGTAGCTACACTACCCACCTGTTCCCATCACAGCCAGCTAGTACCTCCCTCCTCTAGCCACACCACTGGGCCTGCCACCTGACAAGAGTCACCTTAGACATCACCTCCCTGGACCCCACATGGCCTGATTGTCCCCCTCTGTCTTCCTCTTGCCTTCTGGACACCTCGATCCCAACACTCAACACATTATATTAAGAGTAACTCTTTTCATGTCTGTTTCTCCCATTGGGTCTCTCAGGTCATCTGACATCTTTTGTGCCCAGCATGGCCTGAGAATACATTCTGGGTGCTCAGTGAATGTCTATCCTGTAATCAAAGCAGCAAGGCTTGGGGATAAGTTGGGGGGGAGTTTACACTGAATCTCACCACAGATACCAGTGCCTGGCAGATTATAAGCCCCAAATACTGTGCGTGTTGGGTTGGGTGGGGTTGTCTTGTGTTCAGGAAGTGTGATAACTTTCCTTCACTGTGACAAAAACCTGATATAAACAAACTTATAATGAGGAAGGTTTATTCTGGCTCACAGTCTCAGAGGTTTCAGTCCAAGTTCCCATGGCCCTGTTTCCTTTGGGCCTGTGGCAAGGCAAAACATAGTGGCAGGACCTCATGGTGGAGCGTTGCTCCCTTCATTGTGGCCAAAGAGCAAAAAGAGAGGGGACGATCCTTCTAAGAGCACCCGGACCTGTACTAGTCAGCTTTCTGTACTATGACGAAATACCTGAGATAATCAACTTAAAAGGAGAAAAGGTTTGTTTTGACTTATGGTTTCAGTCCATAGTAACTTGGTTTTACTGCCTTTGGGCCTAGAGTAGCACAGAACATCATGGTGGGAGCATGTGATACAGGATGCCTGTTTACCTCCCAGCAGCCAGGAAATGAAAGAAAGAGAGGAATGGACAGGGTCCCAGTATCCCCTTCAAGAGCACACTCCCAATGATATACCTTCCCCCCACTGGGCCCCACCTCCGGAAGGTTCCATCACCTCTCAGGAGCACCTGGGGACCAAGCCTTGACCATGTCGGGCTTTGGGGACATTTCAGATCTAAACTATAGCAGAGAGGCAATATAGCTTTGTGATTTAGAGCCCAGACTCGGACACCAGATTGCCTGCACTAGAAACCTGGCTGTGTCATTTCACTAGTGGTACGAGCCCTGTCAGGCTGCTCAGCTCCTCTAAGTCTATTTCCTGTGTGTAAAATGGGAGAGATATTCACACTGCCTTCATGGGGTTGTTGAAAGGATTTAATGAAACAACATATGTAAAGCATGTCTTAAAATAGTGCCTAATATGCAGCAAGATGAGTACGTGTACGGCCATGATTATTGTATTAACTGTTTTTATTATTGTGCAACATCAAGAGACACCAGCAGGGGTGCCCTCCTCCCCTGGGCACAAGACTCCCCACCTTAGAGAAGCTTTTCCAACCAGCCAGCAAGGCAGAAAGACCCAATTCCTGCAGGCCCCTCCCGGGCATACGCCTGGGAAGACAAGCAGAATTGATTTCCTTATCTCCTTATTAAGCGTGTTTTGCCTGGGCCCCGGCCTGGTCTTAGGTGCTGTATCTCATTTGTGCCATGTGCATGTTTCCTGCCACATTCATTACCCTGCAATCACCCCCAAATAGGGGCAGCAAGCAAGTCGAGATGGGAGAGAGAGCGAGAAAACATCCTTATCTCCTGAAGTTCCATATGGGAGCCGGTCTGAGCTGCTGTGCACCCCACTCCTGCACACCCCACCCAGCCACCAGCTCTTCCTCTCCCTTCAGCTGCTCTGCACTTCTAGGTGGCCATACCACGCCAGTGTCCTCTTGTCCTCCTCCCTTTAGCCACTGCATCCTCCCTCTTAGTTTAACTCTTTCATTACCTGCACTGGCTGGTGATAGGTCAACCCAACTTGGAGCAGTAGAAGTTGCATTCAGCTGATTAATAATGTCTCTCTTCTAAATCAGAACTCCCATGGGGGAGGGATGATCTCTGAGGCCCACACAGTGGGTTTCAGGCCACATGTTACCCTGAGTAGCTGCCCACAGCAGCTGATAATGAAGACCAGGAAACTCGAGGGTCTCCCTGGAAGTTTCTGTAGCTGTAGGGTTGAGGCCAGCCGACCTCCAGGGCTGGGTCACTCTCCACCCTGCCTCCCACTGTGCTCTAAGATCATACCCCGACAGTGTCCCTGACCCCACTAGTCTGTGTGTTGCTCCAAAAGGAAGGGCCTCTCTGCCTTCCTCCTCCTCCCCTTCTCCACACTCTTCAACAGCCTCACTGGCATGTGAGCCCCTCCCTAGCTGGAGTCATCAGCCTGGAGAGAAATGGGGTGAGGGGCAGGAGACCCACAGGTGCTAAATCTCCCATGGCCCCAGGGTGGGTGTTGTAGAGCCATCAGGAATGGAGGTGAACGAGGGCATCCATTCCCTGCCTGTATGTGGGTGGCAGGAGCAGCCAGGCCACTCTGCAAAATGCCAGGGATACATCCCTTCCCCTAGCCACCACCAGGGGTGACTGGAACAGACTGGGCTAATTGTCTAGCTAAGTGGCCCTTTAGGACACACCCTGTCCAAGGACTTACTTGCCACTTAAAACTGGAGGTGGCACCCCACATGACCACCCCTTGGGCCAGCATCTTCACATCTTTTGGATTTCAATACCAGGAAGGCAAAGAGACTCTTAGGAGCCCCTCAGGGTTCCGCATGTAAGATACTCAGCCTTCTGCTCCCATCCAATGGCCCTACTTCTACCCACCTACCCCAGTGTCTCCCACCCCACCCCATCCCCAGATGACTTGGGCTCTCTGGGGCAACCCAATCCGATTCTGAAGCCTGACACCACCCTGCCCAGAGTGTCGGCACTTCTACAGGTCCAAGTAGGTCAAAGGGTCCTCATCCGGGAGCCAGGAAGCATGCTTGCCTGTCTCCACCCTGCCACCATCCAGCTATGAGCCACAAGATAATGATGCTTCACCTCTCAGGCCCAATTCTCACTGGTAAAACTAGGGAAATGAAGTGGAAATCCACCCCGTGGCTTGACTGCGATTCTCCCACGAGTGCTGGTGGTTCAGGAGTCGGGCGTGAGGGCCATGGTTCCCATTCCTGGAGTCCCTCTTCTCTTGCTCCTGAGAGCAAGGAGAATATGTCCTTCAGCTGCTTTAAGCCAGCATGACCCTGGGAGGTGCTGAGCAGTCTCTGCTACTCAGCAAAGAGGAGCTTGAGCTCAGACCACAGAGATTTGCAGAAGGCAGGACCTTGATCCTCTGGTGCCTGGCATTCCACATGGAACCAGCAGTTCCCGGTCTGCCAGTGACATCCAAAGCCCCTTTTCTACAACCTTCAGGGTGCGGCTGCCTTGAGGAAGCCCTCACCCACTCTACCCTTCACGGGGCTGGTTCCTCTGCCTGGGCGTAGTTTCCAACATCCCTGCAAACCTCAAAAGGCACAGGCAAGGGTACACCTCTGTCCTGGTGCCCTATAGGAGCCCTCATTCAGGAAGCCCAGCTGGCTTACTTACAAGGTTCCCTGTTTGAGCATCAATCATATTATTACACACACAGATACCTTAGCCTCAGGACAAATGTACTGGTGTGCACACATATGCACACACCCCCACACACATATCACACGATGCAGAGCATAGCTAGATCATCGGCATCCTCCTGGTGGAGACACAAGGACACTCAGTCAAGGGAATCAGTCACTGTTGGGAAATGGGCAAATTCTTGGTGACTTGACAAAAGAATCGATTTTCACCCCTTGTCAGACCCAGAAAGAATGGAGTAGTTGGAGCATGGTATCGTCGGCATGAGCCCCGCTTCCCTATCGATTCCCCCTAATGACAAATGAAATGCAGGGGAAGCAAGCCACAGCAGACAAGAGGGAGGGCAGGCCCACCAGGCCACCTGCGAATGAATCGCCCCGCTCCTGGCACCCTGGGTGTCAGCCCCAGGACTCATCTGAAGCCAGCCCTGGGGGAAGCCCAGAGAGGCTGGAGTTGAACAGGAAGCCCGCTACAAACTAAAAATAGCTCACTACTCCTCCACTCTGACCTCAGCCTGGGCCCGAGACGAGGCTTTCATGGCAAATTATGGATTTAAAACTGGCAATGAATCTCCATTACAGCATGAAATGAGAAAGGAAAATGCCACTAAGTGGAAGACTTCCCCCCGGCAGCCAATGGGGTGAGGGAGGGAGGGTGTTGTTTTAAGAGGAAGTTTAGAAACAAAGTTGCACAACCCACAGCAGGGGACAAGATCAAGGAGAGAGGGGACCCAGGACAATGGGCAGGGGCCCAGGCCTGAGGGAGCCCCCCTCAGCCCAATAGGATACATCACCACAGAGGCAGAGCATGCCATGCCCGCTAGCCTGGAGCCTGGAGCCAGGACTGGCTGCCATCAGTTTCCTGAAGATGCACTGCTACTCAGGAGCAGGAAGGGCCAGTGCATTGTTACTGTGGTGCTGTGATGGGACCTGTGATTTAGATCCTGCTGGAAGCATTTGGGAACCCATGACCCACTGCCTTTCCAGGCACCCTGGGGATCAGTGTAGTTTTTGAAACCATCTTCCTCATCATCCCATACCAAGGTGACTCATCCCTGCAAGCCCTAGAGATGGGAGATGCAAGCAATAACTCTCTACTCTGTTCCAACACATATGCTAGCGCATGCACATTCCCAGCACTGCAGATCTCCAGCCAGCCCAGCTGGCCCTCGTGTCCCTCCATTCCCAACCTTCAGCCATTTACTCTCCCTACATGCACTGGGCCTGGGGACACCAGGAAACTGCTGTAACCAGCCTTTAGAGTAGACAAAGAGAAACAGCAGGGAAAGTTGAGAGGTCAGGACACCCCGGGCAGCCTCTTGGTGCAGGCCACCTGCGATTGATCAGCACCATGGACAGGGTAAGGCTGCGGAAGCCTACCAGAGAACTGGGCACCTGGAAATGACGTAAGATACATTCTATCCACACAACTTAAAGACTCAGGGAGACTCTGCTTGCTACAGAGGAGACTTAGGGAAATAGGGTCCCTCTCAAATATTTTAAGAGGGAAAATGATTTATTCTGTGGAGTTCCAGAGGGCAGAACCAGGGCCAGGGAGAAAGTTTTGCATCTCAACAATTAAACCTAACATTTAGAACTTGAAGTAGTAAGCTCTCTGTCTCTGGGAGTATTCAAGCAAAGGGTGAGTTTTCCAACATGCCTCTTTCTAGAGGGAGGAAATCAGTTTGTCCCCAGAGGTGAGATGATGACAGCAACAATGCCAGTTCTGGAGCTGAGCAGGAGCTGGTGGGTTGACCCAAGAGAGGGGAACCAGAAACCCAGAACCACTTAAGGATGTTCCGTCCTATCCAGATGTCCCCGTGATACTCTTTGTCATGGACTCCATAGAGAGAGTCCCAGCTCCAGGTGGAATATCAGTCCAGATCAAAAGTTGTCAGTGAAAGTGCTGAGACATGGTGGCGCCTGCAGGGTGGCACAATTGTCAAGGGTGGAGGGGTGACCAGTGGTTAAAGTCGTTGAGTATCATTCAAATCCTACCTATACTGCACACCTGCTGGCAAAACCTGGGTATGCCTTGAGAATGTCACAGATGTGAGTCTGAGCATAAAGGGTGGGAAACGAGGATGGAGACCCTGATATGTCCTTTCTCCGATCAACCTCAAGGACGTGCACACCAGCTTCAATAATGTCTGAGCTTGGAGAGGGTAAAGACAGATCAAAGGTGATGGCAGTTAAACAGAGCCGCCTTCCTGGAGGAATTCCACGTGAAACCAAGCTTGGAAGGCAGCTGAGATGGGGTTCAGTGTGAAGCGGGGTGAGGGTGTTCCAAGCCTGGGGGTTTACCTGCATGAAAGAGCAGGTGGGAGCCAGTCCAGTGGGAACAGTCTATGAGTCAGGATTCCCACCAAGAGCGAAAGGCATATGCCAGGGGAGAGAAAGAATGACGAGGTGTCAGATCAAGGGTGAGGGTCTCCACCAGCGCTGCAGTGCCCAAGCTTAAGAGACTGGATTTCACTCACAAGAAGCTCTGATCGGTTGTACAGGGTACTAATAAGGGCAGGGACAGAGCCAGGCATGGCGGCACATGCTTGTAATCCCAGTACTTGGGAGGCTGAAACAGGAGGATCACAGGTTCATGGACAGTCTCCGTAAGTAGTGAGACTCTCATCAACCTAGTGAGACCCTGTTTCAATTTTTTAAAAAATAAAAAAATAGGGCTGGGGGTATAGCTCAGATGCAGAATGTGCCTGGGTTCAATCCCCTTTGCCACACAAAAAAGGGCAGGGATGGGACACAGCTTCAGTCCCCCACCCCTTGTTCCGGGGTTCTGATCACCCCAGACCTCAGTCAGCTGTCCCCTGGACATGCATCGCTGGGCATATCATCTGTCCACAGAAAGGGCAGCACATCAGGTGGTTCTGAATGGAGAGAAGAGAAAGGAGGTTCGCTATGCACCTGCCACCATGCTGGGGGACCCACACATGCCTTTACTTACCCTCTTCCCCACTCTGCTAGGCAGACCCCTTTTACGGATGAAGAAACTGACACAGAGGCTCGTTAACTTGCCTGAGGTCACACAGCAAGAAAGGTGAAGTGCCACAATCTGAACTTGGATCTTTCTGGCTCCTGAACCCTTGCCCTTTCCAAACTCTGCTCAGACACACAGCTGCCTTACCTCCACCCCTTACGATAATGGACAAGGACACAGGACTCCTTCCTGCCCACAGGAACTCCAGGAACCCTGTCTGAGCCCCCACAGTGTCTCAGGGCCCACAGAGTCAACAGAGAGTTGCAAAGCCTTCTGAAAACATTCCTGGCAGCCCCTGTCCCCCAGATGTGGCTCGGGAGCCAGGCCCCAGACCCGCAGCATCCATTTCCAACCCTATCGAGTCTATCCTCTAGGGACTGTCCACTACTTCTTGCCCCATCACTCTGGGCTCCTGTACTACTACTGTCCACGTGCAGGAGAGTTTTCTGAGGGTCACAGGCCCCCAGATACGCACACAGTTGCCTCCATCTCACAGAAATAAATAGCTGAGCCCTGCGACCTGAGAAGGCAGGCATCCAGAAAAGTGTCACATATTCACAAGTTGATCAAGGTGTTTGTAAATGTTTATATGAAGGAAGAGTTTTCCATATGTAAATATGTCAGGATCGGTGTGAGCAGCTGAGAAATCACCCAGGTGGCACCTTCAGGGTGGGGGCAGGAAAGGGGGGAGAAGGCTGATGGCCACACCCCATCCCCTGAAAGGGCTGGCCCTGCTCTCCCCATGGACACCCCTGCTCACACACAGTCACTAGGGTGCTCAGGAGCCCATTCTACAGATGGGTCAACTGAGGTCAACAAGGAAAGGAAGTGCTGTCAGCTCTCCGTGTCTGAGAGTTCTACATCCACAAAAAATATTTGAAAAAATTTGTTGCATCCTTAATGAACATAATCAGACCTTTTACTTGCTTTTCTTGATTCTCTTAGCAACTATTTGCATAGAATTTACATTGTATTAGGTATTACAAGTAATCCAGAGATGATTCAAAGTATCCAGAAGGATTGCGTAGGTTATTTGCAAATACCATGCGATTTTGTATAAGGGACTTGAGCATCTTGGGTTCTGGGGTCTGTGGGGGGTCCTGGAACCCATCCCCCTCAGATACCCAGGACAACTGTATGCCAGAGGCTGCACAATGCATGGATAAGGAATAACAAGCCCTCTGAGTCCTCCAGACAAAGTTGAACCCCAAGCAAAGGTGACCTGGGACCTCCCTACCTCACCTCCAGGCCCAGCCCCAAATACCAACTTGGCCTGGGCAGTCGTTTTACTAAAGACCAAGAGAAGCCTCTGGTAAAACCCCCCAGAACCTAACCTTGATTTGAGAGTTGTGGAGCTGGGAGGAACCCCCCAGTCAACAGCCCTTCACTTACTCCATATTCAACATGTACTGAAGCGCCTTCGGTGGACAGGCACGGTTCTAGGCACTTGGAATATACATGCTTTAGTGATCAAAACAGACAGGAAACTACTGCTTGATGAAACTGGTATTCTAGCAGAGGGAGTTGGGCAACAAAAGGTAAACATGCTAAGAAAGTTATATAGTTTATTAGAAGGTGATGAATGTAGCCGGGCGTGGTGGCACACACTTGTAATCCCAGTACTTTGGGAGGCGGAGACCGGAGGATCCAGGTTCGCGGCCAGCCTCAGCTCTCTTGCTCTCTCTCTCTCTCTCTCTCTCTCTCTCTCTCTCTCCTTAGTGAGGCCCTCCACAACTTCGTGAGACCCAGTTTCAAAATAAAGTATAAAAAATAGGGCCGGGGGC
>PVJS01039561.1:0-12353 GCA_004027185.1 Glis glis
AAAAAAAAAAAAAAAAAAAAAAAGAATCTAGTTACAGCCAGGCATGGGCGCGCACACCTATAATCTCAGTACTTGGGAGGCTGAGACAGGAGAATCACAGGTTTGAGGACAGCCTCGGCAATGTAGGGAGATTCTCAGCAACCTAGTGAGACCCTGTTTCAAAGCAACAAATAAAAAAGGCTGGGGGTGTAGCTCAGAGGTAGAAAGCCCCTGGATTCAATTCCCAGTAACACACACACACACACACACACACACACACACACACAACTAATTACATCAACAGGTCTGTGTTGATCCATCTCTAAAACAGAAGTAAGCTGTGGTCCTACGAGCCTCCCACGCCTAAGGGTCCCAGTCATTTCTGCTATTATGGTAAGAGCTGTTCACCAGGCTTATTCATCCGTGTCAGACAGGATCAATGGGGCTTGGGGGAACCACGTGAGGATGACCGACAGTGTCCAAGAGTAATTAACCCCCTGGAATATTTTCATTGTTTTAGAGATCTTTCTAATGACCATATAATTTAATGAAAAACACAAACTCCATTAGCCAAATTGCATTCTACGGGGAAGGCCAGGTTAGGAAGGAAGTTAAGGGCGCTCTTCTGGTATCTCCCACGATTATGTGAGAATCGCTAGGTTGATTGCAAAGGCTCACGTCTCGACATGTTGTTGTATTTGTGTCCAGTTACACACTATATAGCAGAAAAAAAATGTCTGTGAGCCAGGCATGGTGGCGCTCGCTTGTCATCCCAGTACTTGGGAGGCTGAGACAGGAGGATCGCAGGTTCGTGGCCAGCCCCAGCTACTTAGTGAGGCCCTCCGCAACTTAGTGAGACCTTGTTTTCAAAATAAAGAATAAACAATAAGGCTCGGAGGTACAATGTCTCTGGATTCCATCAAAAAAAAAAGAAAAAAAATCTCTGGAAATTCAAACACAGTTTTATTCATCATTGGATAAGAGGGCTTCATCCTGAATCAGAAAATATATCACCCCCCAAAAAAATTAGCATTGAGAGTTGATGGGCAAAGAAAATGCGAATTCAGGAATTAACTCAGTGCATTTTTGGTTTTCAGTTGTCTGATCTTGACTCATTGGCTGGAATCCTGCTGAGTCCCCACTTAATCATAAGAGACCTTTCGCGGGAGCCCCGTCCCAGCTTCCAGGAGTCCAAGGAAAGCCCCGTACGGCCTTGAGAAACCACCGGGCAACATAAAAGAAAACAAGCCTGCCAGAACTTTCCAGATATACACAAATGAGTAAGCCGCCGGGAGCGCGGGCTGGCGTGGGTTTCGCAGCCCCACACGAACGAGCCGGGCTCCGGCCCCGTGTGAACTCTTGCTCCTCATCCTCTCCGGATTGTTCCAGCATTTCAGGCGTGACCCTTCCCCGACTTGACTTCATGGCGTCCACATGTTCAGGAAGTTAGTTTGTGCTGACCTATGACTCAGAACCCTCCTCCGGCTACCTTACGGCAAGTGGGGTGAGCTGAGGCCAGGCCCATGGATTCCGGGAGGGATGGGGTCCGTGGAAGAGTCTCCCCCTCTTCCCAGGTCTCTTGGAGTTCATGGCTATGAGTCAGAAAGCTCACGGCACGGGCAGTGAGCCGAGGGTCTCTGCCCTCCAGGGTCTTGTCCTGCTCCACTGTGGCCCTGCTCAGGACCCGCGCCGACTCCTTCTTCCTGCATGAAGTCTCTGTCCCTTTATCCAACCATCCCCTCTTAGCTCGGGCTTTTGCTTTCCACGTTTCGGCAGCAGCTCCATCCTGACTCCGTGGATGCAGGAGCCCCGCGTGGGAATCAGACGCCGGGCTTTGAATTTATTCACTAGCCGTGAGATACAACGATGTCGACGCCAGGATCCAGTCTAGGTGAACAGTGCAGGAACTGGATGTTGAAGGGTTTGGGGGAAAAGAAAACCAAGGTCTGCAGCCTCTGTTGAAGTGTATCCAAGAAAACAAAACAAAACACAAGCGGATGGATGATTAGAAGTGTGGACGGAGAGCCGGGCGTGGTGGTGCACGCTTGTCATCCCAGTACTTGGGAGGCTGAGACCGTAGGATCCGGGTTCGTGGCCAGCCTCAGCTACTTAGTGAGGACCTCTGCAACTTAGTGAGACCCTGTTTCAAAATAAAGAATAAAAAATAGGGCTGGGCGTGGAACTCTGAGGTAGAATGCCCCTGGGTTCGATCCCCAGTACTGCAAAAAAAAAAAAAAAAAAAAAAAAGAAGAGTGGAGGGAGGGATGGATGTGTAGCAAAGAAAATGTAGGAGAATGGTAACAAAGGGCCCAGGTGGGTGTGCCAATGTTCATCCCTCAATTCTTTCCACTTCTCTGTATTTGAAACTTCTCATGACAAAATTGTGAGGGGAGAAAAAAATCTGAACTAAGCCAGGAGTTGTGGTACACCCCTGTAATCCAGTACTTGGGAGGCTGAGACAGAAGGATCACAGGTTCAAGGCCAGCCTCAGCAATTTAGAGAGAACCTCAGCCACTTAGCGAGACTCTGTTTCAAAGTTTAAAAAAAAATAAAAAGGCTGTAGCTCAGAGGTAGAATGCCCCTGGGTTCAAACCCCAGTACAAAACAAAACAAACAAACCAAAGCAAAACCTGAACTAATCAACCAATATAATTAAAAATACATAGGAAAACGTACACGCACGCAGAAATAAGTGATCTTATCCTTTCACCTCCTGCTAAAACGCCTCGCATGAATTTTAATCATGCCGTTAAAGTGGATTCCATGCCTCCTAGCAAGCCCTGCGTGTGCAGAGTTCTAGCCTCTTCCCGCTCACCTCTCCTCCCTCCCAGCCTCTCAGCACATCCGTCAGCAGCCCTGCACCCTGGCCTCTCACCTCCGGGCCTCCGCTCATGCTGGGGCCTCCACGGGGGACGCTCACTCTCGCCCTTTCCCGCCTCCACCGGGCCTGGCGCTGGGCTTTTGCACGGGGCGTTTTGAGCACATAACTCGGTTTACCATTTCATCATTGGGAGCCTGCTCTGCCGTGCAAAACTGCTGGCTGGCTCTTCCCGCCTCCAGGCAGGCACCAGGAGGGAGAAAAGGCAGGTGTGTTCTGTTGTAACCCAACTCGCTGACAAAGATGGAGGACCGCCAGCCCACCAGGCTGCGGCAGAGCCGCGTGGTCCACGATTCCTCACCGTCGTGAGAGCGTTACCCACTGCACGGAGGCTCGCCCATCGGTCCAGATACTCAGACCGCCTTCTCCATCTTCCCAGAGCACGGCACCGAAACCTACGCCAAATAGCTAGTTCAGAGCAAGGTAGACAGCCTGCCGCCTTCCCCATCCAACGGGAAGAAGCGAGGGCGTCTTAGCAGAATTGAACAAAGCCGGGCGGCTTCATTTCCAGGCAGGGACTCACCTCCCCCAGGGGCATCTTTCAGGGGCCTCTGCCCGAGGTTAGGGACAGTGTCAGCAGCTCCCTGGGGTCCTGGGGTCCCTTGGGTTTGGACCACTTCTCCAGCTGGTGTAGGGTTGGACACTAGATCTCCCGTGGTCTATTGAAAGAGTGAATTCCAGGACCCGCGCAGGCGCTACCGCAAGAGAGCCTCTTTGCTGGGCGTGGTGGTGCACGCCTGTCATCCCAGTACTTGGGAGGCTGAAACAGGAAGATTGAGGGTTCAAAGAAAGCTTCAGCAACGTAGGGAGACTCTCAGCAACCTAGTGGGACACTGTTTCAAACAAAAGAAAATTTTGAAAAAAAGGGCTGGGGGTGTAGCTTAGAGGTAGAACGCCCCTGGGTTCAATTCCTAGTTGCACAAGGAAAAAGAAAAAGTCTCTGTCTTTCCCCTGGACGACATGGGCTTTATCTGTGAGGTCTAGGAACCCCGGAGTCACTCTGCTCTCAATAGGGAGAGCTCAGAGCGAACAAGGGGTTGTTGCGTGGTGTTTCAGGCAGCCGAGGACGGAGTGGGGAGGAGGAAACTCCAGGACCCTGTCGGAGTGCTGGATCAAGTCGTACCTGAAGCCCATACGCACCTTCATGTCTCAGTTACATGAGCCAACATATCGTTTCTACTGCTTAGTTTAGTTACTACTAACTATTCTAAACTAATAACGAGCGGGCCGGACCCTTCCTAGGGTATGAAGGACACATGGAGGAAATCTCACCACAGTGAGCAACGAGTCCAACGTGGATATAATATGGGAAAAGGCGTGTCTAGTAAAAGGGAGGAGGAGAGCAGAGCCTTGAGTGACGGAAAGGAACCCAGGGGAAAATAAAATAGATTTGAGCCCAGTCCAGAGGGTCTTCTATGGCCCACGTGACAACTTGACTTTCTTTCTTTTTTTTTTTTTTGGTGGTACTGGGGATTGAACCCAGGGACATTCTACCTCCAATCTACACCCCCAGTCCTATTTTTTATTCTTTATTTTGAAACAAGGTCTCGCTAAGTTGCAGAGGGCCTCACTAAGTAGCCGAGGCTGGCCTTGAACCTGGATCCTCCGTTCTCAGCCTCCCAAATACTGGGATTACAAGCATGCACCACCATGCCCGGCTCACCTTGGCTTTCTTACCTCGGCAGTAGGGAGCCATAGAAGGTTTAGCACAGGAGAGTAACATGAACAGTGTTGAGTCTCAGCATCAACAGTCACTGGGGCACGGGAAGGGGGGCTGGCAGATGATTTGGCAGAATTCTTCCTCCAGCCATGTTTATCTCCCTTCTCTGAGCCACACAAGCTTCTCACTCACAAGAAAAGGGCTATTAAAAATGTATTTTATTGATTACCCTTGGCCTACAAAGTCCTGCTACAAGGAGAAACCTTTCCCCAGCCAGGCGCTGGCCTGCGGGGTCGCTGAGCCCGCCTCCTTCCTAGGGAAGAGCTGGCGGGGACACCCGGGTATCACCTGGGGGTGCCTTCTCCCTGGAGAGCTCGGGACCCCCGCTTATGCCCCATCCTAGGTTGCTTTTCCCATCCCGCGGAGGAAGGCTGTCTCCTGTCCTAAATATTTAACGTGATGCTGCCGGGGTGTCCTCTAGGGGCCCAGGCCTCGGGAGCTGATGTTTATGAAGAGGGGGAGGGCGGTGAAGACCAAGAGACACACACTCAAACAAATCCAACCAAACAACCTTAATCCCACCCCGCTCGCGGGGCCCGAGCGGGGCGCATGATTTATGGCTTCGTTTGCAGAAGGGAGAAAAAAAATGGTGTTCGTGTTCCTCGGAGGGGCTGCAACTAAGAGAGGCTGCATTGCTCTGGCTCCCTTTGAAACCAGAAACCCCCTCCCTCTGCCCTGCCGGCTCCTGAGCCCAGGCGGAAAGAATGCTCGCTTACACTTTTAACCTTCCTCCCCGCCCCAGAAAGGGCTCTGGAAGTTCTCTTAGTGGACTCACCTTATGGGGAGAAGGGGGTCTCCGGTGCAAGGAAGAAGGGGCTGCAGCCAGCATCTGCATTCAGGAAGTCGGGAGGTAGGCGTGCATGCGTGTGTGCGTGTGTGCGTGGGCATACACGCGTGTGCTTGTGTGTACGTGTGCATGCTAAATCCCAAGGATGAATGGCAAGTTTTGAACACCCAGCGCTGTCCTGGAACTTGTGACGTATTAACCCTCTCTTCTCTGGTGCCATTTGCTGCAGACGTGGCCCTGGAGAGACACTGAAGACCCTAAGTCATAGCAGAAGCCACTGGAGGAAGGAGACCGCCTCTGAGCTGAGTGCAGGGTCCCCGAGAAGAGACGGGGCTCATGCAGCGATTTACAGAGAAAAGTAGGGTGACGGGCCCCCAGGGAGGGCGGCCTTGGTAAAGGAGGAGTTCCATAGTTTGGCTGGCTATTGTGGATGGTGCGCATGTATCATTATAATAAACCCCAGTGCAGGAGGGATGGGGGGTCTGGGGAGGGAGACTTCATGGAGGAAACACATCAATTGGTACTATGTAAGTATACAAAATTCTCAATACTATGTACCGGGAGTGGGGTGGGAGCTGGGGTCGGGGAAGCTCGCCAGGTGCCGTGTGCATGTGTGTCCCTACCACTCTGAACTACATCAAGATGTATGATTACAATGCACCAGTAAAAATTGAAGAAATAAAGAAAAATAAGGAGTTGTCGACAGACATACTATTCAATGTTTTAATGACCATCCTGGCACACACACAAGCTGATCAGAATAGATGTGAGCTGTAAACTGCAGGATGACCATCCCGGGTCACATTGGCGCGGTCCAGCACGCTGTGTTAGGAAGTAGGCGTTCCCAAAGGGACAAGTGTAGTCTGTTGACTTGAGTGAGTCTAGAATAAAGATAGTGTCCTATCAGCATGGTTACAGAAAAACATTCAGTTAGGAACAACTAGATGAAAACTTTCTAACACAGAGGTCTCCAAAGTGATTCCACAGGGAAGGAAAGAAGGAAAGAAGGAAGGGAGGGAGGGAGGGAGGGAGGGAGGGAGGGAGGGACGGAGGGAAGGAAGGAAGGAAGGAAGAAAGGAAGGAAGAAAGGAAGGAAGGAAGGAAGGAAAAAATAAGAGTCTTGTGTTGTCAACAGTATGTTTTTGGTCAAACAAGTTTGAATTTTGGCCGCAGGACTTCTCAGCGCTTTTAACAAGGCAATGGGCCTTCTGTATATCTCTAAGTGGGGGGTTGTTAGAACATGCGTCATTGTTCACACATATTTGAACACAGACTGTTTTCTTGGGGAGCATCCCCTGGGAGTAGTGGTCCCGGGGCAACACTTTGGGGAGTGAGATGCTAAGAATCACCACTGTTTATGTAGAAAGAGATGGGACGTCTCTGGAGCTGCTGAGCGCGCTGTCGGTGAGCTGGTGACGGCATGCTCAGGGCTTCCGGGGTCTTCTCCCAGGGACACTGGGGCTGGATGTCACACCAGGTGAGTCCCAGAGCCTGTTCCAACTCCAGGGTTCTAGGACACTGTGATATACACGCAACAGGACTCATCAGGAGAGGCCTTACGCACTAGCTCATGGCTAGGACATCGTTATGCAACAAAAAAGAATCCATTGTTCTCCTCCCCTCGACTCTACTCAGGATTATCAACATCATGACTCGTCGTAGTTAATATTTATAAAGTGCCTACCACAGGCCGGGCACCTCGCCAGGGCGTAAACACTTCATCTCATTTAATCCTTTCAGCAAAGCAATGAAGGGAGTTATGATCTTCATTTTACAAATGAGGCTCAGACAGGTTCTGTGACTTGCTCAGAGTCACACAGCAAGGACCTGAGCCAAGAAACAAGCCACATCTGACTCTAGAGCCCGAGGTTGCCCGCAGAGTGACAACCTGTAGTCGGAATCCAGAAAAGTCTGGTTTACAGCTCGGTCTTGACCGTTGACTTAAGGTGTGGCCTGAAGCAAGTTATGTGACTTGCAGAAACCTCAGTTTTCTTCCTCGTAAGGTGGAACTCATCACACCAATTGTGCTTTTGGGGTTGTATCCAAAGAGATACAAGTTTAGGAGGCTGAGGCAGGAGGATCCCTGATTCGAGGCCAGCCTCAGCAACTTAGCGAGACCCTCAGCAACTTAGTGAGACCCTGTTTCCAAATAAAAAATAAAAAGGACTGGGGGTGTAGCTCAGAGGTTGAATGCCTCTGGGTTCAATCCCCAATACCAAACAGAGAGAGAGAGAGAAAGACAGAGAGAAGTGATGAGAGAAAGGAACCCACTTCCATGCATTAATTAATTAATTCATTCATTCATTCATTTTCTTAACCATCATGAATTCAACCCCACCCTTGAGTACTTTATCTGCCGCTATTTATGGGGAGGTCCTATGCACACGACGTACCGCAGGTCTCACTGGGTGTTGGGGAAAGTTTTTTTTTTTTTTTCTGAAATGGAAGTCCAGGCCAGTCCCTGATATCACACACACACAAAAACGTACTGTTTGACAAATGATTTCTCAGTGCCTCAGTTTCCCTATCAATAAAATAGGGCGTAAAACTCCGATGCCACTCCAACCAGCCCAACAGCAGCGTTTCTCTAAGCAGGTGCCGTGGGCCACACATCACAGTCCCTTGAGCTTCATAGATGGGATTTCAGGTTCTCACCCAAGAACTATTGGATTCTCAAGCCTAGCGCGAGAACAGACATCTCCCACGAGCTCCCTGGTCAACGCGTACGCCAATAATTTGAAAGAATCCTTCTAAGGCCGGGCGTGGTGGCGCACGCTTGTAATCCCAGTACTTTGGGAGGTGCAGACCGGAGGATCCGGGTTCGCCGCCAGCCTCAGCTCTCTCTCTCTCTCTCCGTCTCTCTCTCTCTTTCTCTCCTTAGTGAGGCCCTCCGCAACTTCGTGAGACCCAGTTTCAAAATAAAGTATAAAAAATAGGGCCGGGGGTGTAGCACAGAGGTAG
This sequence comes from Glis glis, assembly GCA_004027185.1. Classification (NCBI taxonomy): domain Eukaryota; kingdom Metazoa; phylum Chordata; class Mammalia; order Rodentia; family Gliridae; genus Glis; species Glis glis. The sequence continues at coordinate 8,326 of PVJS01039561.1, forward strand.
AACACCCCTGGGTTCAATCCCCAGTACCGCAAAAAAAAAAAAAAGAAAGAATCCTTCTAAATTGCTAATTCAAGGACAAAATTTCTCAAAGCATCTTTTTGTCAAGAATTAATTCCTTTTCTCTACAAATGGGAAGTCTAAAGCCAAAATGAGTTGGAATGATGAATAATCTAAATTCACTTGGAGCCGGGCATGGTGGCGCACGCTTGCAATCCCAGTACTTGGGAGGCTGAGACAGGAGGATCCGGGTTCGTGGCCAGCCTCAGCTACTTAGTGAGGCCCTCTGCAACTTAGTGAGACCTGGTTTCAAAATAAAGTATAAAAAATAGGGCCGGGGGTGGAGCTCGGAGGTAGAATGCCCCTGGGTTCAATTCCCAGCACCACAAAAAAATAAATAAATAGATTTACTTGGAGATTTGCGAGGCACATTAGCATAGCAAGGCCCTGAAGAGTCCTGTAGGAAAGAAATTAACCAAGTATTTTCCAAGTGTCTCTTATATGTGATGATGAAATTTTCTTTCTTTCCTCCTCCTCCTTTTTTTCTTTCTTTCCTCCTCCTCCTTTTTTTCTTTCTTTTTTCTTCTTTATTTTTGGTACTGAGGATTGAACCCAGGGGGTATTCTACCTCCAAGCTGCCCCCTCAGCCCTTTTTAGTTTTTATTTGGAAACAGGGTCTCACCAAGTTGCTGAGAGCCTCACAACATGGCTGAAGATAGCCTCAAACCTGCGATCCTCCTGTTTCAGCCTCCCATGTATTGGGGTGACAGGCGTGTGTCGCCACGCCCGGCTAGAAATTTTCTTTTTTCTGTATACCACTTCCATGACTTCAGGCTCCTTATCCAACACGCTCGAAAATTAGCGTTCTGCAGAGCACATTTTGAGAAGCAAAAAGGAATCGAGGTGACTAATGTAAAATAGATACAGGGAGGTCAGCCTGGGAGCTCATAAACATAATGGGTCAGTCTGCTCAGAATGGAAATGGAGGGCGTGTGGCAGGAGAGCGTGCATGTGGGGAGTTAAGAGCTGGCTTGCCGGGCATGGTGGCTCCCTCTGTGCAGGCTGTCCTCGGGACCACGTGGGAAATTCCCCGGCATTGTCCCCTTTTTTTTTTTGTGGTACTTGGGATGGAACCCAGTGGCATTCTACCTCTGAGCTACACCGCCAGCCCTATTTTATTTATTTTTTTATTTTGAAACAGGGTCTCACTAAGTTGCTGAGGGTCTCACTAAGTTGCTGAGGATCTCACTAAGTTGCTGATAGTCTCACTAAGTTGCTGAGGCTGACCTCAAACCTGCGATCCTCCTGTCTCAGCCTCCCAAGAACTGGGATTACAGGCGTGCGCCACCGCGCCTGGCTTCATTGTACCTTTTCCCTCTTCTTTGTCACTCCTGGTCAAGTCCTGGGGCCCAGAGATGATGGGGGACCAGGATCCACCCCGAGAGCTTTAGGCAGCAACTAGTCGTTCTGCCCTGTCCTGTCCCGGTCATCCTCATTCTCAGCTAAAGAGAAACCCCGCCTCTTGCTATGTCACAATGGGGGATGATCGGTGGATGGAGAACAGGGGAGGGAAGGCGGAAACAGGTCTCACATCAGCATGACCTTGTCTCATGGCGTGCGAGTGTCTGATGGAAAGTCGGAGACTAGACGTCCTGCATTTTTCTTTCCTGTCTACTGATCCATTTACTCAAGCCAACATGTCACCATCCAGAAGGACGCAGGCTCCGTGGAGGGACGTAGAAGACTTTTCTGTCTTGTGCTTAAGTCGGGGCCTGATTTAGCATCCGACATCTGGTAGGTGTTCAGCAAATATTCGTTGACCGAGTCCAACCGACAGTGGGTGACATCCAAGGTGGTCATTCGCTGCCTGGTGCTTTTCTGATCGGGGGCAGGTCTTGACCTCCATGGAAGCTGGGCTCTGTGACCGATCCACAGAACACGGTAGTAGTTGGACGTCATACGTGACAGCTCAGAGGCCCAAGAAACCCAGAGGAAAACAGCTGTTTCTTACGACTTGTGCTTGGAGGGCCGGGGACGTGACTTCTACCGCATCCTATGGGCTGAGGGAATCCAGATTGGGGGGCTGGAGGACACGGGGCTTAGCCTGCGCCGCCCCATAATGCATCTGGCCCGAGTCCCACCCCCGAGGATCTTCCCATGTCTTTCACGTGAGGAGAGACAAAGGGTTTGGGACCATCTCTAATCGACCACACCTCCCTTTCAGGATTGTTGAGAGGATTAAACAGGAAGATTTATACCAAGCGTCTGGTGCGTTTTTGCACATTAAGAGAGGCATCTCCCGCTGGGTGGGTGCCGCGATTTGGCAGGCAGAGGCTGGGCGGGCACTGCGCGGCCGCCTCCCTGCCCCCTGTGCTCGGTGGCGTTGGGCAGGACGCGGCCTGCACCACTGTGCACGGCAGCCCTGCCTGCCGCGCGGAAAACCCAGCAAGTGGGCTCTGTTGGTTAGGAAGAGCAGGCACCAGCCCTGCCACGGGCGCTTGCTGCTTGGCCGGCTGGAATCGACTTCTTTCTTGGCCTTGGCTCATTGGTTTCCTTCTGTGGAAACCAGCGGGCCAGCTCCCGTTGCCTGCGGTCTCGATGGGACAGTCACTAAGCCCAGGGGTCACAGGGTGACCCAGGTTGAGCCAATCAGGCCTGGTCCCCCTGGAATCGATCAAGCAAGGGACTTGGGGGCCCAAGACGATGGCTGTTCATTGGTCCCCAGAGAAGTTCCCGGAGGAACTCCCATACTTCCTGCTACTCGGGACCCAACACTAGCTGTACCTTCTGTCTGTCCGTCCCTTGCCCTCTCCTGCGGCATCCCGGGGCACCCTCAGACCAGCTGCCGGCCCCAGCCCCGGCTCCTGGGTCTGCTTTGTGGAAGGCCCCACAGGGAGACGGGAGGATGCCCGGAGGTTTGGTTCGCAGGTGATGACTGTCACATCAGCGGCCTCGGAAGGTCCCTCCAGGGGCGGCTCTTTGGAAGATGGACTGGAGGGAGGAGGGATATGGAGTGAGGGATGAGGGACAGAGACCCAGGAGGAGACTGTGGGGGACATCTAGGGGAAGGCCACGTGGGGCAGGGGCTGTGGGGCGAGGAGGAGATTGAAGATGTCGGGGTATCTGTCCTCCGGACAAAGGATTAGAGGAGCCAGGTATGGTGGCACAAGCCTATAATCCCAGGACTTGGAAGGCTGAGACAAGAGGATTGCAGTTTCAAGGCCAGCCTCGGCAACTTAGTGAGACCCTCTACAACTTAGAGACACCGTGTTTCAAAATTTAAAAAAAAAAAAAAAGCCGGGCGTGGTGCCACATGCTTGTAATCCCAGTACTTGGGAGGCTGAGACTGGAGGATCCGGGTTCGTGGCCAGCCTCAGCTACTTAGTGAGGCCCTCTGCAACTTAGTGAGACCCGGTTTCAAAATAAAGAATAAAAAATAGGGCTGGGGGTGTAGCTCAGAGTTAGAATGCCCCTGGATTCAATCCCCAGTATCGCAATAAATAAATAAATAAATAAATAAATAAATAAATAAAATTAAAAAGTATAGGTTGGAGGTAGAATGCCTCTGGGTTCAACCTCCAGTACCAGAAAGAAAATAAAACATTAGAAGAGCATCCCTCATTCATTAGAAGAATCGGGCCGGCGTGCCTCTCGGCTTTCTGGATTCCACAGTAAATTCCAAACCACAGTGCATTTCCAAGCCCCTGAATCCAGAGCTGGAGCGGTAATCCCTTCTAAAGAGTGTTTAGAAGTGGAGGGTGGGGCCCTAGGTGCTTTTTACAAGACTAAAAAGGAGGAAAAAAAAAAACATTAAACACACACATGCACATACATACACCCTCAGCTATGCCCACGGGCGGGAAGAACAGCAATTACGACTTACTCCCCAAAGCTGGAGTGATTTGTGGGCTGCCGAGGGAGAGGGGTGATTTATGGGGGTCCCCGCCCCATTTCCAGTCAGTCGCCCCCAGCCAGAGTGGGGTTTTTCCCTCTCAGACTTGGAATCGCTTCCATCCTAGAAGAGTGTTTGA
>PVJS01039562.1:0-18838 GCA_004027185.1 Glis glis
GAGAGAGAGAGAGAGAGAGAGAGAGAGAGAGCTGAGGCTGGCGGCGAACCCGGATCCTCTGGTCTCCACCTCCCAAAGTACTGGGAATACAAGCGTGCGCCACCACACCCGGCTCATTCTTATTTTTTGACTACTCACTCTATGCAAGGTAGGGAAAGGGGAGAGGAAATGATGTATCCCATCGCCACAATCCTACAACATTTTCATTATTCTAGTCTTTGGTTGATAGATGAGCAAGTAAGACTTAGCAAGATTAACCAAATTCTCTAAAGTAACACATATAGGAAATAGAGTCGGAATTCACACACCCTCCAAAACTACAGTTTTTCTGCCTCAAAAACTATACCTTGGACAACAGTGTAATCCTTAATTAACCTATTAATCACTGATATTTTTCTAGCACACACTTATTGAAAAGTTACAGGTATTATTTAAATTTGGGGATGCAAGAAAAAATTGCCCCTTTACACAGGGTATACATGTTTGTGGAAGAGGAGGACAAGAAAATGTGGTGTTATAAGGGCTGCAGCGGAAGTATGTTTCAGCTACAGAATAGGACAAGGAAAGAGTGTACCATTGTTGATGCGTAACAACCCCACAACTCCGTGGTTTAAAACAACAAGCATGTACTGATTTGGTCAAGGCTTGGCTGATCTTAGCTGGTTTTGTTCAATCATTTGTAATCAGCTGATGGGTCAGCTGTGGGCTGAATAGTCTAAAATGGCTTCACTCGCATATCTGGTGACTGAATGGATATGGCTAGGTGATTCAATTCCCCAACATGCTAGATGGGGCTTATTCAGTTGCACATGGGTGATAAAAATCACTCATTCAAGAGAAAGAATGAACTTGTGCAAGGATTCTTGAGACTTGGCTCAGAGCAACCACTTCTGATGCACTGCATAGGTCAAAGCAAATTATAGATCAGCCCAGATTGAAGGGAGAGGAACATAGACTCCACCTCTTGGTGAGAGGAGCTACAAGGTCACATTGACAGCTAAACCTGGTGGCGCATGATTGTAATCCCAGTATTTGGGAGGCTGAGACAGGAGGATCGCAGCCTCAGCAACTTAGTGAGACCCTGTTTCAAAATAGTAAAGAAAATAGGACTGGGGGGTAGCTTAAAGGTATAAAGCTCCTGGGTTCAATCTCCAATACCAAAAAAAAAAAAAAAGACATTGACATAGGAAGGGGAAGAGTTGGATTTCATATAACAGCCTGCCAACAAGGAAACATCTGAATAAAAGCTCACAGACTTGAGCAAGAATTCCCTAGTCAAATAAGGTAGGAAGAGAATTTAAGGCAAGGAAGATAGTATGTGTTCAAGACACAGAAATATAAAGTTCCATAATACTATCGGGTGACTTGGAAAAGAAGACACCTAGCAGCAAGGAAGGGAATAGGCAAACATCATGAGAGAGTGCAAGGGGAAACCCCAGAAAGATATATACAGAAAGACGTACAGAAATCAGAAAATGAGTGCTAATTTGGAGGCAGAATAATATGCTCATGAAAAAGTGAGAGGCAAATAGGAAGAAAAGCAAAGTCTGGTAAATGGATGAGTGGATTGGTGCATGGGAAGATTATGGTAGCAATATGGCTACAAAAATTATAGAATAATCTTATAAAATGATTTGTATTTATCTCAAAAGGAAGAAAGGGAGGAGAACACTTTGATAGGTACTAGGAGAAAGAAGTGAGGTTGCAAGAGGGCCCAAAAGAAAGAAGTTTTCAGAATATGATGGTATTTGTGGGAGGCACTGCAATGGTGTGAAGCACATGTAGAAACTTTCTGTGCTGCACCATTCATAAATATGCTAAACATAGTGGGTTAGTTTTATGAAAATAAGTAATATAGTAAAAGCTGACAACAAAGATACAAAATCCAAGGAGTACTATCTAGGAAATTAATAATGACTTAGTTAATCAATTTTTAATTTATGGAACAGGGCACTTCCCCATTCCATCTCCCCACCTCCTCTCCAGAGGTGATTACTATTCTAAATTTGGGTCTTTTATTCCTTTACTTAAAAAGAAGTTGAATCAAACATGAACACATCCCTATGCAATAAATTATTCATTTTTGCTTCCTTCTGAGCTTTATAAAAACGATCTTATACTCATGTAATCTATGGGGAATTTGCTCATCTAATTCAACATTTATGTTCCTAAAGTTCATGCATGTTATTGCATGTAGCTGTTGTTAATTTACACAGCTAAATAATATTACACTGTATGAATGTATCATAGTTTATTCTCTAGTAAAATGACATTTCTATTGTTTCCATTTTCTACTAGTATGAACAATAATACTATGGTCATTTTTTATGTGTCTCCTGGTACCTGTGCAAGAGTTTTTGAGGGAAAATACACAGGAGTAGATTGCTAGTAGGATGTAAGATAGAGGTGACCACCATCACAATTTGCCTAGAATTGAGGGATTCCCTAGGATGCAAAATTTTCAGTGCTAAATTCAGAATAGTCTCAGGCAAAATGGTATAAGTAGTCATGTTAAATATGTACATGTTCAACTTTACAACATAGTACTAAACTCTTTTCCCCAGAGGTGCTAGCAATTTACACTCCCAACAAGCAGCGTCTGAGTATTCCCTTTGAACACCATTCTCTCCATGTTTGGTGTTCTCGATATCTTAACTTATGCCAAGCAATTGAGTGTGAAATGAAATCTTATCGTAATTTGATTTCCCCAGTCACTAATGAGGTTCGGCATCTATTCATGTTTTGTTCTCCATTTGTGTTTTCTCTTCTGTGAAATGCCTTCTATATCTTTCATCTTTTTTCTTTTAGGTTGTTTAATTAGACACATCTTATGCAGCTCTTCAGATTCTCTTGGTTTTGCCATCACTTAGACTTACAACAGGAGTACTGAGGACATTTCAGACTGACTAGTTCTTATGGTGGAGGACTGCCCTGTGTATGATAGTATGTTTAGCAGCACTCTGGGTCCTGACCCACTTGCTAGAATAGCACCCTCCCCCATTTGTGACAATGAAAAAATGGTTCTAGACATAAGAATATCTCTAGCCAAATATCCCCCAGGGACAAAATTATACCTGGTTGAGAACAACTGACCTAGATCTTAGCATCCTGTTTCTATGGGAGAGAAGAAGGAGCAAGGCATATAAATTCCTTCTTTGTTTCTCTCATGGGCTGTTACAAGGGATAGTTCTCTGTATGGCCTGTTTGGAGATGTCCCATGTCACATTGAAGAAGCATTTGCTGGCCACTGGATATATTTCTCCCTGGTTCATGGAAGTGTAGTGGCCAAATCAGTAATGTATCACCTTGTCTTGCCTCCTACCTTTCCCTGCCTCATTTCCTTTCTCTTCTCTTCTACCTTAGGATTGTATATTCAGATTGAAGCATTAGCACTTAATGTTTGTCTCAGGGTTTCTTCAGGAAGCTGAGCTAAAACAAATAGTTGTAGGAAAGATGCCCTGTGGATAGGATTTTGGAATTGGATTACTGATCTGTCTGAAAGTGACAGGAATCACATTTTTAGTGGTAAACTGGGATGAAAATGAATCCTGACATATGCAGCAGCACCACAGTTACTTAAGCTTTCACCTGTAGTAGATTGCGATGAGGCTTAGGGGCAAGGTCAGACACTGGGAGACCTAGCAGCGGCAGCACACAAGGAATATTAGAGGAATGATAATTATGCAGCTTGTGAAGTAGGCTGGCTGCTTTTGACCCACAAATAGAAAATGTTAGGCTGTTGGGTTAACTGCCACCTTAAGCATGCTCTGAAAGCCAGGGGACATCTATGGCAAATTGAAAAGACTTATTGTAGGTCATTGCAAGGCAGATTATGATGAAATTCAGGCCCATGACCTGACTATAAGGTTGGCAGATGTGAAGGAGGATGGATACACAGCTTTGTGAGGTCTCCTATTTCAAATTCAAGGGTATGCCCAGGATGCTGAAGCCAGGGATGAGTTCATTTGGGTGAATGAGCTTGAGGACATTGAACACCTATGTTCCCCTAACCCCTCCTGGAAGACAGAAGCAATCCTTCCACCTTGACAGAGAAGAACAGCCTCCCTTTGGCCAATGGTTGTGAAAGAATCTCTCCTGAAGCAGGTGCCTTATAAAATGACTCTTGCTTTCCATAAGCAATTCTGCCATTCCCTCCACCCTGATAACTGGAGTGTAATCTCAGCAGAGAAGTATTAGTCTTTCCCCAGGAAAAAATAGCTGAGAAATGCCTGAGAAATTGAAGTACCTGGCTAATATGTGCATCCTAACAAGGAGGAGATCCCGGTGGGAGTGGACCTTGAGTATGTTAGGCTGGGGGAGAGGGGTGGGTAATGCTGGATAAGAGTAATCTTTGATATAGAGGCACTTACTCATAGACTCAAGAATCAGTATTTTGTCAAGGACACTTGGAGCTGGTCCTGATGACTTTTGGGGATGGTTCTTCAAAACTTATATGCTATAACGGTCTACACCAAATGAAAACATTCCTCAACTTCTTTGACAGTCTTGCTTGCTAAACGGTTAGATGGTTCTGGGGAGAAGGGATATTAGGATTATGTTAAAATGGCATTAGGTATAGTCTGTAAATCTATCACTCTACTCTGTTCATAATGAAGAGGGTACAGGGGATACACCTTCCACAAAGACAATAAGGTATTCATCCTCTGAGAAGGTTTTAAAGGCTGTTATCGATGGACTAGGGTTGATGTCTGAAGAGGCCATCAAGGAGATGAGTGTCCCAGAAACACTGGGAAGATAGAACCAAGAATAATAGGAGCTAAGTAGCAGCCTTTACTGCTAGAGGCAAGATGGGGGCTTACCTACCGTAGTGGGGGGCACAAAATCAAAGCACCTGTCAGTGTCCTTAAGCTACAGGAATCTGACAGTGGCTAAGAGATAATGGAAATCATTAGTACAAAACAACTGAACAGAATTGAACAGCTGAGATATTATGTAATTTAGACAATGAATGGAGGGGGGATTCAAGAGCTTAACCATAGAGGAATAGCATGTTTCCACATCTACATCAGCTAACAGATTTAAAGGAATTATGACAGTCATCTTAGGCTCATCTTTAATCCATCTTGTATTTATATTTCATAGTTATTTTATATTTGCAAATTCTAATACCTGAAGTACAATAGGTACAGAAAATCAGTTTATGTTGATTATTGTTCTTCCTGGCTTGATTGTTAGCATTAATTTAGCATTAATATGTGACAGTCCTCAAGACCTAAATTGAGTATGTTTTCCAACACGGATGTTGCTTTGCTTTCCTTAGAACTCAGGGACCGCACTAACCCTCTCCCAGGATCCCACTCTAGGGACTGACTGTCAGGCTTAGCTGCCCAGCCTTGCCTTGCAAAGGGCCTAAGGCTTGGTCTCCAGACCATGTTGTTATTGCCCTGTTCCCTTGGGGCCATCTTGTTGTGTTCATTAGGGTAGACCCTATTTAGGTTTCTGGTTTCATTTCTCTGTCATTTCGTTTTTGTGGATGAGGATAGGCTAGGGAGCTTTAATATTTCATTTGCTGAGTAGTAAGCCTAGCAAATTCGTCACTCTTTAAATGTATCCAAGACATATTTGAATTTTAGCATAATGGTCCTTTAGGTTATCTAGATTACATAGTACCAAAAAATGAAATAGCGTTGGCTCCCTACTAACATCTCTGTCAGCATGAAAATGACTTAAAGTGATTAGCTACTGCCCAGTATGCGAATCATAATGGAATTGAATTTTGTCCAGGAAGTCTTTAATTGAATGGATCAGAGAGGCTGTTTTTCTCCTGCCTTGTCAAATATCTTGATCACGTGGTGGTTAGCAGATGTTGATCAGAAGACAGGGCCTGTGGGCGGACATCCTGAGGGCAGTTGCTCTGGGCAGAAGAAGCAAGTTCTGCCGGCTTCCCTGCCAGTACTCCTTCTTACTCATTTAACACACACAGTCACCACACACCAAACTGTCCCTTTTATTTCAGTCATTTCTTGGGAATAAGCTGATGTATAGTACTTTTTAGAATGATTTCCACACATTTCAAAGTTTGATATGTAAGAAGACAAATTTTTAATTGTCCAGAAAATCCTCATCTTTGAAATCACCAAATCACGATAGCCTAAATGAGAGAAATATAAATGAATTTGACTGACAGGTCAGAAATTAGAGCCTGGTTCTCATGCCCATAGAGACCAGGCAGTGTAAGAAGCAGTAGGCAGGGGTGGGAACTTTGCAAAGAGAGGGATGTGGGCCTAAGTGCCCCAGCTCCTACTTTAGTTTGTTATTGCTCTATTGGAACATGGGCTCAGGTTTATCAGTATTCCATTTTTTTAGAGAATTTTGAAAGCCAGCATTTTCTGATAAGACATTTCCTACTTTTTAAAACAAAATTATGCAAATAACAAAAACTCGATTTTGTGGGGAAACAAAACACATTTGTAGGCCACCTATAAGCTTAATGTAGCCTGCATGAAAGTTCAAATTTAAGATATGTATAGCTTGAGATTTAGGAGTTTTAAAAAGCAAATCCTATATACATGGAAATTTGATTGTGGAAGGGAAAATAAAACTGTCTTATATGTTTGCTTTTGATTTTTTTTTTTTTGCTTGAGGCTTTTTCCCCCTGGGTAAAACCTAAAAGCTTAGTGGATATTGTACTAATTAAAGCTACACACATGCCTACACTATGACCCAGCGATAACCCCCCCAAGGTGTAGATGCATGGAAAATGAGTGCATAATGGATTCTAAACTAGATATAAACCAGATATTCTAAACTATGTATGTAGATATAGATATAGACCAGATGTTTTAACATTTAGAGATATTTATATATTTATTTATAGACATATTATTTCTGTTATTCATTTATATTTATTTATATTATATATTGATATACTTATTTATATTATTCAGTTATATTTTTATATATGCTTATTTATTTATAGACATACTTATAGATATTTTTTATACTTGTAGACATAAACAAGATATTCTAAACTAGATATAAACCAGAAAGTTGGCAGCAGAAGAATGACCCATCTAGGTTTACTCATTCAATGGAATACTCTGCAACAATAAAAAGAATACACTATTGATACACACAACAAGGGTGAATCTCACCGATGGTTGAACAAAAGAAACTAGACACAAAAAAAGCATATATGTGAGCCAAGCATGGTGGTGCACGCTTGTAATCCCAGTACTTGGGAGGCTGAGACAGGTTCGAGGACAGCCTCAGAAAGTAGTGAGACTCACCAACCTAATGAGACCCCGTTTCAAATTAAAAAAATAAAATCAGGTTGGGGGTGTAGCTTGGAGGTGGAATACCCCTAGGTTCAATCCCCAGTACAAAATTATATATATATATATATATATATATATATATATATAATTCCATTTATATGGAATTCAAAAACAGGCAAAATTAATCTTCAGTGGTAGAAGTCACTAATTTGGAACATTGAATTCATTTTCTGGCTTTGCAGCCTAGAATTTGATAATTTGAGGAAGGTTATCAAGTACTTTTCTTCATGTGTGTGGTACTAGGAATTGAACCCAGGGGCATTCTACCTCTTAAGTAGCACCCCCAGCCCTATTTTATTTCTATTTTTGAACCAGGGTATCACTAAGTTGCTGATGTTGGCCTCAAACCTGCGATCCTTCTGTTTCAGTTTCCCAAGTGAAACGGGGGTGTCTCCTCTTAGGGTTCTTGTCCAGTGGATTTCGGTGAACGAAGTCCAAGGACTGGCAAAGGGTATAGAAATATAAAAAATTATTTTAAGTTAGGGAAAGATAGAGGACAAAGCAGTCCCCCAAAGGGGGGGGATTCCAGAAAAAGAGTGACCTCAAAGCCCTAGGGGAGTGGGCTTTTAAACCTTCCTGAGGTTTTCTATCTGTTCTTTTATGATTGGTCAGAATTGGGTTTGGGGGAACCAATGACTTTTGCACAATTTTGATCCCTAATTTGAATGAAATCAGGGCCCTGATTCCCTGGTGCCCATCAATCTCTCATCTTCCTGCTCACCTCCCCCAACCTCACAGAAAGGGGATGCAGCTGGCTGCTTTCATTCTTCCTGTTCCCAGGTCCGTGGCCCTGCCTCCTAAGTGCTGGGATTACAAGAGTGTGCCATCACACCTGGCTTCAAGTTCTTTTGTTTGCCAGGAGTCTTGAGAAGAATTGGGTCTCTTCTCACCTGAGATGTCTCCATTGCTAATGCAGGTCTTACAGGAGAAAGCACGGAGTCCCCGTGTGATATGATATTCCATTTTTTTTTCCCAAGTCCTCCAGGTGAAATACAAGTTCCTCTAGCCATCAGAGAAATTTAGAGTTTTCTGTAAAACCTACCAACCTTGAAGGAGTGGTAATTTGTGGTGCATTACTTTTGTATGCACACATTCCTTATCTTCCCCCACAGCACCCTAGCCTCTGCACATATTTTAAAAAGTCTACAGTGGAGTAACCCTTTTGCTTTCTCAAACTCAATATTCCTTTAAAGCTCTAAAAGGAATAGACTAGAGGAAGAAAATATGCACCCGAGGCTGTTTCTCTACTACTAATTTGCTGCCTTCCAGTTTGTTTCTCATGCCCCAGGGACAGGTGCAGCCTGTACAGGAAGCAATTGGGAAGCACCTAAGAGAACTCCCAGCCTATCTTATTCAGCATCTGCTCTACCAAGAGAAAGAATATGCTGAGCCCGTAGGCCAGGAAGGGCCTTTGATGGTGCGATCAACACTGTATTCCAAACACATGTGTAAGTGGGAGCTGTTTATTGCAGCTGACACTGGCATGAAACGCAGCGCCCACAGCGCCCGCAGCGCCCATGATCTGGTTGAAGAGGGGGGATGCAGAGGAGGGTACTGTGCCATCTCAGTTTGTGGCTGATGCTCTCACCAGCATTCCTAGACAAAATGCTGCTAATTCAGTGTTTCCGTTATATCTCCACATTGTGGGAACATTGCTACTCAGACTGTCAAACATGGAAACAACACAGGATTTCTATAAAGAACTTAATTTGAAGATTTATAAGGTAGGAAAGGTCAAATTGGAAAATGGCATAGGGGTCAAATTTCAATTATGTTTATTTTATGAAAATCAAGTTAAATCTCATTATAATAAGCATCATGGGAAATTTGGTATTTTATTGCATGGAATTTTCATTTGGTAAAACCAAAGGTACCTCAGTCATTTTAGCAGTGTCACTTACAGATTGCAATGCAGCCCTGAGCCCACTTCTTAATTAACTTCTCTGAGCTCTGAGTGAAGCAAAGAGAAATCACCTGTTCCAGAAGTTCTGTATGAAAGAAAGTAAAAGGTGCCCTAGGAAAATGCAAAATGTTAGATGAGTGGGAGATATGATCATTACTCCCCCTGTGGCTTAGAAAGCAGAACAAACATCCTAAGTGCAAACATTCCTTAGATGAACTGCTCTCTGATTCTTACAACCATTCGTTCTTTACTGGAGATGGAAGTGGATGTTGTTAGGCATGGAAGGGTAACTAAGGAGCATGCAACTTAATGGGGGAAAAAGGAGATGCAGAGTTATAAAGCACTGGGTTTTATTCTAGCCTCTACCTCTTTCTGGCTGACAAATGGTATATCTCATGGAGTTGTTTTTCCTTTTTTCTAAATAAAATAATCAGTACCTACCACCCTCATCTACTTAAGACAAGTGTTGTAAACATCAAAGGAAATCGTGTGTGAAAATGCTTTCAAAGTACAAATGACATAAAAGCAAATGTAGCTGAGGGATTGTACCATCTTTGCTTTTTCTAAGAAAGGCTCCTAAGAATTACATTGAGGATTCTGATAGGGTTATTCATGCCACTTGCTATGCCTTCTGATTATTTATCCTTTTTTTTAAATCAAAATGAGTAAAGATAGTAACTAGCAAAAGGCATTGCATGGGTTAAATTCACCACACTGATTAGACAATTCAAACATCATGGATTATTGTCAAGAACTTGAAGACACTTTATGGCCAATGTTTTATTGTATCAGTGTTGGCCATAACTTAGGAAAAGCATGTATTATTGTCTCAACTTGGACTATTCTGGACCAAAAAGTATTGTCTAAAGCCTTCCCTTTTATCAGGGTGTGGTGGCGCACACTTGTAATCCCAGTGCTTGGGAGGCTGAGACCGGAGGATCTGGGTTCTCGGCCAGCCTCAGCTACTTAGTGAGGCTCTCTGCAACTTAATGAGACCCTGTTTCAAAATAAAGGATAAAAATAGGGCTGGGGGTGTAGCTTGGAGGTAGAATGCCCCTGGGTTCAATCCGCAGTACTACAAAATAAATAAATCCTTCCCTTTTAAGACAAATTATAATTACGCCTAATATATTATTAGCACTAAAATACGTGTAAGGAAGCTTTTAAAAAACAAACCAAGTATATCATGGTTCTAGCCTTCAAAAAGCCAGAAATCTATACGGTAAGAGAATGCTTACAAAATACAATGATACAAAAAGAATAACAAGAGGCATCTTGCTAGCTAGCATTGAGTTGGTTAGAACTTTGGAGATTTAGACATGACTATGGAAATTCAGACAACCCTGAGTTTCTGGGAATGTTTTTTTCCGAAAGGGAGGTCTTTAACTGGATTTAGAAAGCTGGTGGGATTTCAGTAGACATGGAGAAAGCAGAATGGGAGATTCCTGGACAATTGCAACAGTCTGGATTGACACATAAATAGATGGATTTCCATGATTGTGTATAAAAGAGAGAAAAAAAAAGAGCTAAAAGGATTGCGTGTGTGTGTGTGTGTGTGTGTGTGTGTGGTGTTCTGGGGATTGAACCCAGGGGCATTCTATTTCTGAGCTATACCCCCAGCCCTTTTAATTTTTTGTTTTGGAAACAGGGTCTCACTAGGTTGCTGAGAGTGTCTCTAAGTTGCTGAGGCTAGCTTTAACCCTGTGATCTTCCTATCTCAGCCTCTCAAACACTGGGATACCGTCATGCGCCCCCATCCCCAGCTGTAAAGGAATTTTTTTTTTTTGGTACCGGGTATTGAACCCAGGGGCGTTCTACCTCCGCGCTACACCCCCGGCCCTATTTTTTTATACTTTATTTTGAAACCGGGTCTCATGAAGTTGCGGAGAGCCTCACTAGGTAGAGAGAGAGAGAGAGAGAGAGAGAGAGAGAGAGAGCTGAGGCTGGCTGCGAACCCAGATCCTCCGGTCTCTGCCTCCCAAACTACTGGGATTACAAGCGTGCGCCACCACGCCCAGCCTGTAAAGGAATTTTAAAAGGTTAAAATTTGATGTTTCAAAAAAAATTTATTGGACATCTGTTGTATGGAATGAAGCAGTGAACCAAACGACACCTTTACCTTTACGGGTTTACATTCTAATAAGGTAGAACTTCCCTTAAAATCTGCATCTTCTGCAAATGAGCTTTTAGATGGCAAGAAATCAGCCAGGTGTAGGGATGCATGTCTGTAATCCCAGCTACTCTGGAGGCTGAGGCAGGAGGATCACAGGTTTGAGGCCAGCCTGGGCAACTTATCAAGACCCTGTCCCAAGACAAAAAAAGGACTGGGGATATAGCTCGGTGATAGAGCGCCCCTGAGTTCAATCCCCAGTACTGGGGGAAAAAAAAGATGGCAAGACATTTTTGAAGGGAGAGTAATGTTTCTTGACAAGTAGAAAGCATGATGACTGGGCTCATTTTGTGTTAGAATAATAAGTGACCTCAGCAACTGAGCTAACTGGCCTCCCTGAGCCCAAATCTGAGACCTGGACAGAGGTTTATAAAACATCCATCCATTCGTTCAACAAATGTTCATTGAGTCCCACTAGGTGTCTGGCAGTGTGCTGTGAGCTGGCGATACTGTAGTGAGAAATGTGGGAAAGGCTCCCTGCCTCTAAAGACACATTAATCTAGTAATATTGGACCTTTCAAGATCATATCTCTAGGCCTGGGGTGCAACTCGATGGTAGTGCTCTTGCCTAGCATGCATGAGGCCCTGGGTTTGACCCCCAGCATGGCAAAAAACAAACAAACAAGTGTGTGTGTGTGTGTGTGTGTGTGTGTGTGTGTGTGTACACCCCAGTCCAGAAAAAATTAATATTAAATAAGGGGCTGGGGACAAATGTGGACAATACTTGAGAGACTGAGACAAGAGGTTCAAGGCCAGCTTCAGCAACTTAACGAGGCTCTCAGCAACTGAATGAGAGCCTCTTTCAATATAAAAAATGAAACAGGGCTGTGGATGTAGCTCAGAGGTAAAATATCCCTGGGGTTCAATCCTTGTGCCACAAAAAGAAAGAAGGAAGGAAGGAAGTAGGGAAGGAAGGAAAGAAGGAAGGAAGGAAGGAACGAATGAAGGAAGGAACGAAGGAAGGAAGGAAGGAAGGATGGAAGGAACGAAGGAAGGAACGAAGGAAGGAAAAATAATGGGCCGAGGGTGTTACTCAGTGGTAGAGCACCTACCTACCATATGCAAGGCCCTGGGTTCAATCCTCAACACTGCAAAAAAATAAAATAAAAAGTTCTTTGAAAGCTTCTTAATATATTCACTTTATGCATACAGAGCTAATAAGAAGAAAGTAGTTATTTGCTTTTCTTTACAATACCGTTTCCTTGCTCTGATTATTACTGTGTGGGCCCAGATCTTTGCTTCTGCAAATGTAATAGATGCCTGTGGCAATTGGGGATCATCAGGGAACAGATAAAGAAGGTTTCTCCCACAGGTCTGTTTCAGAGAGCAGGAAACAATCTGTCATGCCATGGAGGTCCCATTGGAATATGTGAAATGATAACCCAGCCATGAGGTGATGCGCCCCCCAACAGCTTCTGCTTTGGACATGACAGTATACTTACAATGTTGTAATGCAGAGCTAACATTACTACTGCATAAAACAATAATAAAGCTATGTTATTCCCAGGGATCTCAAATTGGAGCATACATAGAAATCACAGAAATACAGATTGCTAGATTGTCGCATATAGATTCTGATTCTGAAAGAATTTGCATTTCTAACAATTTCAGGTAATGCTTATGCTGATGGTCCAGAAGCTAATAGTTAAGAACCACTGTGTTATTCTATAAACATGTGGCTATAATATGAATATAAAATTGATTGGTCGACAGATATATCAATTTTAATATTTGTGAAGGAGACCACTGTATTCATGTAACTATCTGTAGCTGGGTTGACCAATATGATAGCTGCTAGTGACACTTGGCTATTGAGATCTTGAAGTGTGGCTAGTGCCACATGTCAAAATGAAAATATTTCGGCTCTTTCAATACATGCTTGACTGTCTCCACTCCTGAGGTAATTTCGCTGTGGAATCCGTTTCTCCTGAGTTTTATTTAGTTCCTTGGAGTTGCTAAGACATGCTCTTCTTCAGCAAAGGCTATTAAAGGTCACTGTCCTTCTCTTCTTCAAATCCATTTGGATCCAAGTTGTCATACACAGGAGTCAATTACAGATGGACTATAAATCTAAGCATAGGAAAATATATTGATGACTTTGGCAGAAGCAAGGACTTTTTAAACAGGACATCGAAATTTAATAAACATAATGGAAAAATACCTAAATTGGATTAAATTAGCATGTATTAATCAACAGCATAGCTGAGCCTGAAAAAGAACACCATAAAGTTAGTAAAAATATTTTAATACATATAACCAACAAATGACTTTTATCCAGAATTTATAAAGAACCCCGTCAAATGAGTCAGAAAAAGGAAGATAACCCAATAGGGAAATGGGCTAGAGACTTGAACAGATATTTCACAAAAGAGGATATCCAAATGGCAAATGACTGTGGAACATGCTCACACTTAATGATTTGGAAAATGCAAAATAAAACCACTATGAGGCACAACTATGAAAAAGATTGGCTATAATGAAAAAGATTAACAATGGCAAGTGTGGATGAGAATGCGGGACAATTCCAAAACTTCTAGTAAGAGTGTCAATGGTGAAACCGCTTTGGGAAACTGATTAGTACTCTTTCATAAAACCAAACATACACATACCCTTTGACTCTGTGATTCTCCTGATAGGAATGTGTGCCCAGTGGTAATGCATCCTTCATGTAGTCACCAAAGGCATGTACCAGAACATTCAAGGCAGCATTGTTTTTAATAGTCCCAAGCTGGAAAAAAACTCGTGTCCATCAAGAGTGCCAATTACTTATACACTGTGGTATAATCATGCCACAGAATACTAGACAGCAGTAAGAGAAAATAGAGTATACGACAATGTCTGTAAATCTCAAACATAAAAAGGATGAGTCAAAGAACCTTGATCTAGTCCGAGTACAGCCTCAGCAAGTAGTGAGACTCTCAGCAACTTAGACTCTGTTTCAAAAACAAAACAAAACAAAACAAAAAAAGAAAAGAAAAAGAAAAAGAAAAAAGAAAAAGGGGGCTGGAGGTGTAGCTCAGAGGTAGAATGCCCCTGGGTTCAATCTCCAGTAACACACACACATACACACACACACACACACACACACACAAGATCCTTGATGTAAAAGAATATATTCTGTATGATTCTATTCATATCAACTTCAAAATCAAGAAGACCACTTTGTGGTGGGAGAAGTCAGGATTGTGGATTGTCCGTGGTGGGTTGATGACTCAGGTGCACTGTGAGGAAGGTTTCTAACACTGTTCTCCTTCATCTGTCTACACTGTGGCTTTGGGAATGGGCTCCTCTGTGCAGATTCACCACGCTATACCCTTTTCTGTACATATGTCTTACCTCAATCAAATCTTTAGCAAGCAGAGAGAAGAGGAAAATGCAAAGTCAAACATCCACAGATCTGCCAAAAAGTAATTCACACACACACACACACACACACACACACACACACGGAGTTATAGCTGTATCTCATGACTTAAAATATAGGTTGCACTTGACTTACTGAAATTGTTTGACACAATAAGATTTTTAACCTGTCAGTCCAATTTATTTATCTTCTCATTAAACACATATTGAAAATTAAAGAGCCAGGCGTGGAGGTGCATGCTTGTAATTCCAGTACTTGAGAAGCTGAGACAGGAGGATTGCAGGTTCAAGGCCAGTCTCAGCTACTTAGTGAGGCCCAACTTAGTGAGACCTGTTTCAAAATAAAAAATAAAATAGGGCTGGGGGTGAAGCCCGGAGGTAGAATGCCCATGGATTCAATCCCCAGTACCACAAAAAAAGAAAGAAAATTAAAGTTATGGTAACCATAACTTTATTTTATTTTATTTTTATTTTTTGTTGGTACTGGGGATTGAACCCAGGGGCATTCTACCTTCAAGCTACACCCCAGTCCTATTTTTTATTCTTTATTTTTTGAAACAGGGTCTCACTAAGTTGCGGAGGGCTTCACTAAGTAGCTGAGGCTGGCCATGCACATGGATCCTCCGGTCTCAGCCTCCCAAGTACTGGGATTATAAACATGCGCCACCACGCCTGGCTAGAGGTTTTATTTTAGAAAATATAAATTGTTCAACACAGCTAATTCAAAAGCCTTTGTGAGCACATGGTTGTATTCCTCACTGATAGGAAGCTAGTCTTACTACATAGCTTTACAAAGTATTAATGAGCTTTAAAATATGACTCAAAATTAATTTGCTCAAATGCATTTTTATTCTTAATATATAAGTATATGATTATAATGTAGTAACATATAATATCTATGCATGACTACTTCGAAATGCTACTTTACTGACAAGTTTCCACTAATTTAATGTTATATGGCTCTTTGAGTTAGGAATGACTGTAATTACTATTCTTTTGGCTTTATTAAGATTACTCATTAGGGGAGGGGGCACATGTATAGAGAAAGTGACAGAAAAAAGGAGAGTGGGAGAGATGAAAACAGGGGGATAAAAGAGAGACTGGGAGAGAAAAATGGAGTTGAGAGGAAGAGGGAAGAGAAACTTACACTATAATCAAACTCTGTTTCTTCCTGGATGTCCTCTATTTGGGGAATTAAAGAATCAAATCCGTTTCTCCATGCTGCACTGTATTTCAGAGCTTTACCTCAAGTGGAGCTCTTAACCCACCTTTAGATTACCAAGAATAATGTCAGATTTACAAGCAGTATGACTTATATCCCTTTTCTGAAAAAAGAATATCAATTACTTCTACAAATGGTCAGTTACATTCTCTCATTAATTGACTTATTTGTTATCCATGGGCTCAGAAAAGTCTCCATCTTCCTTTAATTGATATTAATTCACTCAAATTGCAAAACATGTAGAATAAGGTAAAAATATATTGCAACATTGACCCATGATATTGACAAGGAATTGAAGGCGGTGCTTCAGAGTATGCCAGTTTTAGCAACCTTAGCGCTCTTGCAGGGAGGGCCCAGCAGCCCCACTTCAAGACAACATACAATTAAGATTTGTAACTACCAGTCAAATCATTTGGAAACAAGATCTTGTTTTTAAATCCAAGTCAAATAAAAGCATTTATGAAAATAAAAATATCTTAAGTTACAGATATGGGGTTCTCTTGAATGGAAATACATATTGTTTCTGTGATGAAATCTTGAGCAATATTCTTTGGTTAGGATATATAGAATATAAGAGGACCTGATATTGGCATATACGTGGTGATTTTATTTTTCTTTTCCTTATAAGTAATAGAATAACATTTGTGACTTAATTTGTGAATGTTAATCATTAGTTAGTTTATTCCTATAATTGAAAGTGACCAGAAATCATTGTCTTCACGAATTGTCCAGAGCAAGAAAAGGAAATCCATGAAAGAGTCTATTTAAAATGGTTGTAGAAAAAGACAGTTATTTCCATTTAAACCATTCAGCCTCTTGAGCCAACTTGATGCAGACTGGATGGCGGTTGAGAGAACGATGGTAGGTTCTTTTCTTTCCATAGCATCTCTGGTGTTGGTGACAGTTGCCAACGGCACTGTGGATGACTTTGAACTCTAAGAATAGCAAGTCTTCTTTACCCTCACTTTTCCTTTCTTCACCCTCTGCCACGAGCATACTGAGTGTCATCGGCACTCAGGCACATCCATCCTTTGGTGCAGATGTTATCTAACTTATTGTAACTTGATGAGATTTATCTTAGTAACCCAGAGATCCCTACATATGAAACACCTACAAGTGTGTCTAGGATATAGTAAGTAACTGCAAAATATACAAATACTGTGGTTGCCCTGCCTGCATCACTGTGGCTTTCTCTGACTGTTCAGCCTATGGGTTGGGGTTAGACAGAAGGACTGAGGAATACCCCTGGGAGCATCTCTCAGCCAATGCTGGTCCAGGGTTGATAGATAAATGCTTCAGCTTCCTACTCCAGGGAAGGATGTAGGGGACACCTGTGCCAGACACCTAGGAGGCACATTTACCTGGACTTGAGGTCCCCTGCAGGATTGAGGCCAGGTGCCCGCAGCAGTAACTTGCTCCTTAACTCGCCTTGAATGGACAGCCTTCCTTTCTATCATTTATTTTCTTAATTCCCTGCCAGTACTTCCTGCGACTCACAGGTCATCCACTTGTGCTCCCATCCTTATCTTAGAGTTTGCCTTCAGGGAGCTGTGGGGGAAGGTCCAATCTAAAATACAATATACTTCCCCTTTCAAAAATGATATGATACAGCCAGGTGTGGTGTCACACATTTGTAATCCCAGTACTTGGGAGGCTGAGAAAAGAGGATTTCAGGTTCAAGGCTAGCCTCAGCACCTTAGTGAGGCCCTCCACAACTGAGACCCTGTTTCAAAATAAAAAATAAAATAGGGCTGGGTGTAACTCAGAGGTAGAATGATACACTATAGCAATGTTGTGTTTCATCAGAAGGTAATTCTCTCAGGGAATTAGCCAGCCATGGTATTAGGTATAAACCACCAAGTGGGAGTATTAGATATTTTGGGCCATAGATAGCCCCCTCTCACATAATTCTGGCTGCCATTTTGGTGCCTCCTCCCACAACCATGATCTTCTTTGTCTTTCTGGCAAGGACAGAATCCTGACAATTTTTTCTATCTGCTCATCTAAGTGAGTCAATTCCTATTATATGATGCTTTTGTCTGAACCCTTGGGCAAAGGGGACTATTTATGCAGTGGAGATTAGGGGGTGCTTTTTCAAATATCTAGAGTAAATAAATAACCTAATAACACACCTCAAAGATCTTGAAAAACAGGAACAATTGCAGCGCAAAGTCAGTAGAAGGCAGGAGATAACTAAAATCAGAGCAGAAATTAATGAAATAGAAAATAAAAAAAACAATACAAAGAATCAACAAAACAAGAAGCTGGTTCTTTGAGAAGATTAACAAGATTGATAAACCACTAGCTAGCCTAACCAAAAGAAGGAGAGAATCAACACAAATTACCAAAATCAGAAAAGAAAAAGGGGATATCACCACAGATAGTGGAGAAATCCAGAGGATCATAAGAAGCTACTTTGAGAACTTATATTCCAATGGAAAACATGGAAGAGGTCGAAAGATTTCTAGACACATACAACCTACCTAAATTGAACCAAGAGGATACAGAAAAACTAAATCAACCAATAGCAAGCACAGAGATAGAAACAGCAATAAAAAGTCTTCCCTCAAAGAAAAGCCCAGGTCCAGATGGTTTTCCAGCCAAATTTTACAAAACCTTCACAGATGAACTAAAACCAATACTTCACAAGCTATTCCGTGAAACTGAAAAAGATGGAATTCTTCCAAACTCTTTTTATGAGGCCAACATCACATTAATACCAAAGCCAAATAAAGATACCTCAAGGAGCCAGGCATGGTGGCGCACGCTTGTAATCCCAGTACTTTGGAAGGCAGAGACCGGAGGATCCGGGTTCGTGGCCAGCCTCAGCTCTCTCTCTCTCTCTCTCTCTCTCCCTGTCTCTCTCTCTCTCTCTACTTAGT